>UESW01004573.1:102551-236241 GCA_900491605.1 Calamus simplicifolius | reverse complement strand
TGAGACACAGCTCACCAGAGCCCAGTCAGGATATACCTCCAGCTCCACCAGTTCCTTCTGCTTTTGATCAGTCATCTGTTGGTTTTTCAGATACTCAGTTAGAACAGCTTAGAAGTATTTTTGCTACTCACAAGGAAGAGATGAAATCTGAGTTAGATAGCCAGTTCATGAACTTGAGAGAGACTCTTTATTCTTTGGATGAAAGAGTTAGAATAATTGAGTCTACACTTGGTGCCTCCGCTGATGCTTTAAAGAATGATCTCAAGAACATTTTTGATGAACTTAAAGACATTGGAGGAGACACAGAAACTTATTCCAAATGTAATGCCGAGCTTCAGGATAAAATTGCATCTGCATGTACATTTGTTGATGAAAGACTGAAGGCTTTTGTCAAGACTCAGAGTGAAGGAATGGCAAGAATAGTAGAAGAATTGCAAAGATGCATTAGAACTAATTTTTGATTATCTTGTAATGAAGTTTCTTTGATGTTATTGAAAGATGATTAGTCTAGTTTGATATTGATTTACTTTAAAGTTTTAATGTAATGAAATATAGTTTGATGATTGATGTAATGAAGTTTCATTTTGTAAAATGATGTAATGCTTGACTTTTGATGTAATGAACTTATTTGATACTTAATGAATGATCTTTGATCTATCAATTTTATCATTTCACTTGAAACTTCTTACCTTTTTGTTGATTACAAAAAAGGGGAGAGAATGTCGTATATGCATTGTATATGCTTTTGTATATGCATTAAAAAATAAGCTTAATTAATTGTATAATTGACAATTGGAAAATGAATAGATTTAAGATATAATTTTTAATTGGTATCAAACATTAAAAGTTTACTGTTAAAAGGAAGAATATGTTAAATTGAACTTCATAGGGGGAGCTACCTTATTCAGGGGAGCTTACCTGTGAGGATAAATATTGAGAATTTGATTTGAAAATCTTAAGTTTAATCATGCATATACTCAATGTTTTTATAATCATCAAAAAGGGGAGATTGTTGACCCAATTATTGATTTTGATGATTAATAAAGAATTGAGTATATTCATTTTATTACTAATAGATTTAACAAGTGTTTCAGGGATTAAAAATGTTTGATCAATCAAAAGGATAAAGAAACATGTTTTGAATCAAATTTTAAAAGGAATTTTAAAGTTCAGAGCCTGGAGTCGACACCCAAATAGTCAGAGCCGACCCAAGGCGTATCAGTTTCTGAGATTTTGGTACGGTCCGAAGTCGACACCCAAGGTTTCGCCGACTCCAACCTGAGATACAGAGAAGTGCATTCTGTTTAGTTTCTGGAGTCGACACATAGAATTCGGGAGCCGACACCTGAGATTTCGGGAGCTGACACCTGAGTTTCTGGAGCCGACTCTAACCTGAGAACAGAGAGCCTTTTCTGGAGCTGACACCTGAGTTTCTGGAGCCGAGTTGGGAGCCGACACTTACGGAGCTGACTCCCGAAAGCGACGAGCCGACACTTACCTTTTTCGGAGCCGACTCCCAACAACTTTTTCTTTACTATTTTTGAACACCCGACTTGGAGCCGACACCTGAAAAGTTGGAGCCGACTCCAACCTGTCAGGAACGGATTTTTTATCTATCAGAACGTACTCAACGGTAAGATTTCTTTTCACCTAACCTCTAACGGCTATTTTCTTTGTGTATAAAAGAATCCAAACATCTCCAACGGCTATATTTCCCACCTAAAACCTGGATTAAGAGATCTATAAAAAGGGGGAACCGTCCGTTTGAAGGTGGTGAAACAGAGAGAAAAATAGATTAAAAAATCTGAGAATCTTGAGCAAGAATCAAAGAGGGAAGAGTCAAAGCTCAAATCCATCATCCTCAAAAAGCTCAAAGAGAAATCCAAGCTTCTCAAGTTTAAATCAAGGAGATTTCCAACATTTGAAGAGAAAAAAAGCCCCAAATCCTCATCTTCTCAACTGCAAGTTTCTGAAGAATGAGCTGAGGCCCTGATTCAATTTTCAAAGGAGAAGAGAAAAAGAAGAAAAGAAGAAAAGCTCAATTCAAAGATCTTCAAATAGGCTTTTCTAACCTTGTTTATTACTTTGAATATTTGCTCATTTGAGGAGCTGCTGTGTACTTAAACTCTATTCTCATTTATTGTTTGCTAGTTCAATCAAGGGGATTGAATTAGTGGAGGTGGTATACCTCGGTACAAGCTAAGGATAGCTTGTGGTTGGGTTTTGTGCTGGTGAGCCCGAAAAACCAGCTGGGTTCGTTGTAATCCCGAGGGAAACAACAAGTTTTGAGTTGTGAGCTTGTAAAACAACTCGACTGTAATCAAGTAGATTATAGTGTGGACCCAAGTGATTCTTGGGAGTGGACGTAGGTGTTGGATACACCGAACCACTATAAAATCCTTGTGTTTGCCGTATTTTGACTCTCTCGCTCTATCTCTTTATTTGTGCTTAATATTTATCCTACGCTTAATTTCATTTATTCCAAAGCATAGTTTCAAAAGGTTAAATTTTTAAGAACCCAATTCACCCCCCCTCTTGGGTTGTCATCTGGGCCAACAATGTTCCATATGTTATCGGCATATGAGAATCTAGAGAGAAACAAGGAAACACCTGGAAAATGTCCAAATGCCAAAATGATATTACGAGGGCATGGCAAGAACTTTGACTGTTAGACTAGAGGCAAAATGACCTAATTGTAGTCGTCGCTCTTAGCATGTGGAAGTCTCCATGCTGGTTTCGTTCCCACCAGACTCATGGCATTGTCTTTGGAATCTATAGGCCAAAGGAATCCAGAACATGGATGGTACTTCTATGGCCTACCTGATTTGTGTTGTGATATGCACCCTGGAAAGCTGGCTCTCCCAGCTAACCTAAGCTCAACCATTCCATCTTAATCTAAACCTGCTTGCAATTAAAATATCAGGTGCTGGTGTCGGATTACTCATGCTTTTTGATACCAGTGGAATGATCACATGACTCCCACAAGCTATGGTGATTAGGATTATGCAAAGGGGTCAGAGATGTGGAATAGTCAAATATGCATCACATGATCAGCCACTTCCAAGTCCCAGCCTATATCAGAAAACAAAGAATAAATTATTGTTCTATTGCGTCTGTTACAATAAGCTTGTCTTCTTAAGGTGTAATAGCGGGCTTAGAGATCTTATATAAATGGGCACCGTTTAACCATCCCACCCAAACATGAAAGCCATCTTCAGAGCTCTCTCTTTCCTTAATTTCCGTTGTTTTATTTCTCCTGCATTTCTATCTAAGCTTTCCATCACCAGCCTCCTTGGTGAGAACATCTCCAGGCAAGAAGGTCCAGTTAAGAAGGCTGTTGGAGCCTGTGGCTTGCAACTCTGTAAATCTGAAAGGCTTCCATGTAGCAGGAGACAAGCAGTCTGAGATAGAGGCCAGCGCAAGCTTGAAGAGCCTGCCACCAAGCAAGTCAAATCCAACATAGAATTAGCAGAAGAGATCTTACGATGAAAGAGAGACATTCTCTTCCAATGTTTTTGTAGTAAGCTTTTATCTTTTCTTTGTATTTTATGACTTTATAGGAGAGTTCGGTCCTTGATCTTCTGTTGTAGCTCTGATAAATTAAAAGAGTGTCTTTTTAGCCCATGGTAGGGTAGATGACACGGAAGGTAAGCTTCTAACGTCTATACGAGTGATCAAAATTATTATTTCTCCCATGGAATATTAGCAACAACTTTCTAGCTAGAGGACTTAAAATCAAATTTTGTTTCCAAAAGCAATGATGTTTTTCTCATTCAAAAGCAGTGATTGCATGATCTAACAGTCGTTGGTAACAAATTATTAAGAAGTATTTAGCATATGTTTGCTTCCTTCTTGAAAGAAGGTATACAAGTTGTGAGGAAAATTCTTAGTTTTATATGACTATATAGTCTCGTTCATTATGCCAAAGTTATCCTTTTTCTTACATAACCCTCTTGGAGGAGGTGGTAAACTGTATTACTTACTTTGTAAGTGATTATAATTTTTTAAATTCATTTTTTGAAAGTATTCTTTTGAATAGATACAAAATAATTTGTTTTGATGGAAGGGGTAAAACGATTAAATTTTAGGGTAGAAAAAATCATTGAAAGTAGAAAAGATACATACGTGGTGGTCACTTTTCTTCTTTTTCTTTAGAAATGGTATTATGATACAACTACTATACTTCAATTGAAACAAAAAAATTGATGTTATAGGTTAATGTAGCGATAGTGCTCCCCTTACTGGTGGTTTGTTTCCCTATGCTTAACAGTCAAAAGATTTGTAGGATCCTTATGCGATGCATCTTTATGAATTCAAATACAAGGAAGATACTTTCTCTTAAAAGAAATTATTGAATGACATGATCAAGTACCATAAAAGATCTCTTTTATTACTTGGAAATAAAATAGTAAAGGACTCGTTGATTCCTATCAAAGAATCACAAAATGTGGATCATAATGGCATTCCTCGCAGGTAGAAATTTATAATTTTAGATGGTTATTTAGATATCCTATTGGGTGGGCAGATGGTGGCTACCTGATTGATAAGACCGAGGCTAAAGTTATACTCTATGTCCTTAAGACAATTTCGTCCCACAATGGTGCTTACGATTAGTATAACGATTGTCTCCCAAGATACAACAGTCTTCTTTTGATGAAAGCAGCACTATAATTCATCAAAAATTTTGAACCAAGAATGCTACTCTCTTTTTAATGCACTATTGCTATACTACCCTAAGGAAAGTATGCAAATGCCTAAGAAATGAAAGAACTAGAATTGATTCAAATTGAACTCAATTAATAATGGATTGGATTGAATGAAAATGAAAGGGAATGGATTGAATGAAAATCAGCCCAACATCTTCTTTTTCGGCAATGTCTCCCCTTTCAACACCATTCGGCCAAACAGGACCGAACAGAGGGCCTTTGTTCGGTCCTATTTGGCTGAACAAAGGCCCTCTATTCGGCCAAATAGGCCAAACGAAGGCCGTCCGTTTGGCCTGTTTGGTCGAATGGTGCTCGAGAGGCGAGGGGGGCACCGGAGGCGGAGAGGGCCGGTGCCTAAAGGGCAGGGGGCATCAGGGGCCGGAGAGGGCCAGTGCCAGGGAGTAAGGAGGAGATGGGGCTGGGGGGCATCGGTGCCGGAGAGTGGGGGGGTGCTAGGAAAGAGGAAGGAGATGGAGAGGAAAAAAGATGAAAGACCAAGGAAGAGGGGGAAGGGGGCGGTGCCGGAGAGGAGACGTGGTGGGGGGAGGGGGGTGGGGGGGGCGGAAGGGGGCCGGGAGATGGAGAGGAGTAGGGGGCCGGGGATGTGGAGGAGATGGGGATGGGGGGATAGTTTAGAAATTTTATTTTATTTTTAAAACAGAAGGGCTACTGAGCAAAAGTTGCAGGCCAAATAGAAATTCCCATGGATGCCCACACCCCACCAGCGGGAGCTTCCATTTGCACCGCAAAAATTGCTAAATACACCCTCAAATTTTTTACGATATTTAATTTTTAAATTATCCTTAAAACCCTCGCCTTCCTCTTCCTCATACACTCCGCTCCACTATGACAGCATGGGTTCGCTCCGGCAGCCCCCGGCTTCCCCTCCTTCCCCATTTGCTTCGTGCCCCTTCTCACCAATTCGCTTCGGTGGCTCTCTCTCCCAAGCACTGATCTCCCTTCCCAACTTTTCCTTGCCTCGATGCTTAAGGAGGGGGGTCCGTCGGAGCGAACGAGTAAGAAGGAAAGCTAGGGGGCTGTCAGAACGAACTGAGAGGGGTTCTGCTGGAGCGAATTGGAAAGGGAGGAAAGCTGGGGGGCTGCCAGAGCAAACCGAAGGGGGTGATTTGCCGGAGCAAACGAAGAAGGGGGAAAGCCAAGGTGGGGAACGAAGAAGGGGAAAGCCGAGGGGGGCTGTCGGAGTGAACAGGGAAGAAGGGGGAAGCCGAATGGGAGGGAAGGGGGCTGCCGAAGTGTAAAACGAAGAGGGCGAGGGTTTTAAGAGCAGTTTAAGAATTAAATTTATTAAAAAATTTGGGGTATACTAAGCAATTTTTGCTGTGCAAAAAGAAGCTCCCCACCAGCCTGTCAGCGATGGAATGGGTCAATAATTTACACAACTGCCCCTGTCTATTAGATCACTCTTGTAGTTGAAAAAAAAACTTAAATGAGTTGAATTGAGTTAGGTTAAACATTATTAAAAAAAAATAGATGGGTGTCTCAGAGGCTTTTGTGATTAATACAAGAAAGTTCTACCATCTCAGATTTATCAAATTCCCATCTTAAAATTATTTTCACATTTTAATTGATGCAAGCCATGACAGTCTAGCTACCGAGAAATAGCTATCTCGGATAGATGATGATAGATAACTATTGTTAACCTTTTTGACCTACTATACAAAAAAATATTAATAAAACACTATTTTTTGATAATTTAATTAAATAAATTATTTATCATTCCCACTTTATGCTGTTTCAAATTTGCTAATGTGAAAAGAAGTATTCTATTATTACAACTCAACTTCTACCAAGGCAATAAGGATTCATGAACTAATGAGTTAGCATTATGTTTGGTACATCTAAGGGGGCAAACCATAACAATGAGTAAATAAGAGAGACAAGTATGCTACTTTCATGCTTAAATTAAACATGTAGAGATTACTAGAAAAAAAATATGACTTTAATCATCATAAAATAAATAATTGCTGTCAAAATATTTATGTCATCTCATTAGTAAATTTAAATGATAAATTATATGAATAGCTATATATAAAATTATGTTTTTGATTTATACTTTGGATGATCCAAGATAACTTGATTAGTGAATATGACTGGTTTTTGGCTCACTCGATTTTTAGTGGACTTTGAAATTATTTGATTGATATATATCATGCATAATCAATAAATAACTCACTTTTTATGTAATATTTGGCATATATTGCCCAGTTAGTCTGTTGCTTAAAAATCCTAATAACCCTAGTTCAATACTTATTTAATTAAATGCATAAATAATTTTTTTCGTAAGCAATGTTAAACTAGAATGATTGAAATGCATTATCTCATAGATCCATAGTTAGTGTCCATTTTTTTTAATTTATAGGAGGGGTTTTTATTAAGGTAAATGCCAAAACAAGCATTAACTCTAACCTTTCAAAGTCATTCACAATCTTCATGCTAACTTGTGACTTCTTTCTGCCAGCAATTGATGATAGATGATGCCATCAAACAAAGAAATATATTATTTATTTGATTCATCGAGCACTCGTCCGGCAGGTCAAGTCTAGTGACCTCTTCGTATGAAAATACATCATAATGAATGGTTTAAGAAGTGAAATGGAGTTGACACGCTGGCCAGAGGAGGCTTTCTTGGCTTCTCTGTGCTGTTGTATTATGTGTTGGCTGAAATATTCTATGCCATCAGTAGTTTGGGCATCCTGAGACTATTATAGAGGGAATTTTATTATTGTTATTTACTGACTTCGATAGTATTTCAGCGATTATTCACCCATCAACTTTTTTATCCACGATATTCGGACTATGCTTCAGCATACTTTTAGTGTCCAGATTCGACATATCTATTGGAAAGCAAACTCAGCGGCTGACTGAATAGCTGCCTGAAAGGCTCATCACGCTGGACCTTGATGCTAACCCGTGCCCTTTGGTTCTTATCCAAATTTTGTAATCTTATATTTCGGGCTTGATTCATTCTAGATTGATGTCATCATATGTCTGAACAAAAAAAATAGAGTTAACACGCTGGACTATTTCTTGGCCCACACAACATTGTCCTTAAGATCACATCAAGAGTTGTGCAAACTGAGCTTTATACGTGCAAATAAGCATCACACCAAATTCTATGCTTCATATAAACAAATTTTGGTTTAGGCCTATGGCTTTCCTAAAGATCATCAAATGATTCAATGAACATTGATGTGGACAAATCAACCGTGATGAGCGACGGGCAAGCTGAGATTTATCGTGGGCTTCCAAATGGGATGGAGAGGTCGTCTTCCTCCCTCGGAAACCTGCAAGAAGTCCCCGGCCAGTGTTCCCGGTAAGGACCCTCCGACGCTCAAGTTAGTAAACTTGTCGCTCAGTTCTCTAGTAGTGAGATATGAGTTGAGAGATAAAGAGAGAGAGATTGAGATCCCCTCGCATTGAGCTCGGGTCCTCCTCTTATACCTGTCTGGGGGGGTCCGTTTACCTCGTTCTGTTGGAACCATCAAATCTTCCTCGTTGGGATAAGCTTCTTTGAGCGGCGAGTGGTTAAGCCGTTGCTGGATGAGGGCCGCTTGTAGCGATAACTGCCGAGCGTGCTAGCACTTGCCCGTGATTTTAGTGAGCGAGGTACACGGCAATAGACCTTGAATCTCGGGATCTGTTACCTGAGGTGGGTCGTTGTGTATGCGAGAAAGGCACCAAGTTAGGGCCGGAGCCGTCGCTGGAGGCCGGAGCCAAAGGTCAGAGCTGGAGGCCGGAGCTGGAGGCCAGAGCCAAAGGCCGGAGCTGGAGGCTGGAGCCAAAAGGCCGTCGCTGGAGGCCAGAGCCAAAAGGCCATCGCTGGAGGCCAGAGCCAAGATTTCATTTCTGGGTTTTGCTGTCACATCATTATTTCCGAAAATCATGCAGAAGATTATAATACCACCCAGAGGAGACGGTCAGCCGTATTAGATGCCCCCCGCCCTTGAGATGAGTGAGCGCACAATTACCAGCGAAAGGGGTGTTAATATCTACTAGGCGGCCGACTTTCGCGCCATCATTTCGTCTGTCCGGGCTGTTGGGATTGGAGAGGATTTCCCTCGAGTAGTGAGTCGTAAAAAGGTGAGCATCATCATTGTGGTAAGGCCACCGCCATCTCTCCATTGTGGAGTTTTTCGTGTTTTTCGCACCGGTAGGCCGCCGAAGCGCCTTCCATTTGAAGGTGGACACATGGCCAGAACGGACGACCATGGGATGATTCAAAATGGGGCTATAAGAGGAAAAAATTGTCCTTATCCTCCCATCCCCTCTTCTCTTACGCTACTGCTTCCTCTCGAGTCTACAAGCGTCCGTCTGCCTCCCGTGTTAGTTCTCTCCTCGTGCTCCTTCGATCTTAGCTCAAGTTTTCCAAGTTAGTCTCCATGGCTTCCTTGCCTTCTTGTTCTATTTCCTATTCCGGGGGGTGTTCCCCCACTCCTTCTCAAACTTCTGCTTCCTTACCAAGCCAATGGTCTACCCCCTCCTCTGATCACTCCTTACCGGAACGGTGGCCGATCAGATGCCCCGTAGCCGGGAGTCATCTGACCGGCGGGCGGACTTCCGCCCGGAGCCGTCCGACGGCTGCTGGTCCTTCCAGCGCTGTCAAGGAGTCCCCCAAAGGGACTGCTTCCACTATGTCTGCTCAAGACATAGTAAATCTGAAAGCCAAGTATAGTTTTCCGCCAAACCTTCGTCTCTTCTACCCTGCTCCTGATGATAGGGTAACCTCTTCTCGTCCCGGAAGAGTTGCCTTGTATGGAGCCTTCTTTAAGGCTAGACTCCGACTACCTATCCACCCTTTCATCCTCAATCTTCTGGACCGATATTCTCTAACACCTTCCCAGTTAGTTCCTAACTCGATCCGGACCATCGTTGGCTTTCTGGTTCTCTATCACCTGCAAGGCATAGAGGCCAGCATCTCCTTATTCCGCAGTTTTTATACCCTCCGCAAGCAATCAGGTTGGTGGTCCTTCACTCCTAGGTCCAATAGGATCCTTAAGTTGTACCTTTCCACCTCTGTTAAAGGATGGAAGGATAAGTTCTTTTTTGCTGATATCGATGGGGTGCGCGGAAGCTAGGGGACACCCAACATTGATGCCAATAGGAATTCTTCTATCCATCCAAGAGATCGAATGGCATTTGGGCAGCTTCTGACTGCTGATGTCCCTCGATGCAATAAGCCTTTGGTTGATGAAAACCTTCGTCTCACCGGCCTAATCCCTTATGGTGGTGAGCACTTGATTACCCACCTTTTTCCTTCTTTTCTTTTCTTTTCTTTTTTTTCTTTTTTTTTTAATTCGTCTCCTGCCTTTATAGGGATGACGCCATCGCTTCGCGAGCTCAGGCAGGCGGCCACTAAGAAGAGGAAGGCAACGGGGAATGAGTCCCTTGCCGAGAGGAGGGCCATCGCCAAAATTCCAAGAAGGGTCGACACAGGGAGGACCGACGCTGGAGGGGCTAAAGTCATGAAACCCCTGCGCGCTAAGGTTTTGAAGAAGGCCGACACTGGAAGGGCCGACGCTGGTGAGGCCGACGCTAAAAGGGCCAAAGTTGTGGATCCCCCGCACGCATGCGCGGCAGCCAGAGCCCCAAGTCGACGAGCCCACCAGGAAAGATACAGCAAGGGCCGGGGTCGGCGAGGAGGTCGAGCAAAGTCAAATAGGAGAAAGAAGATCACCTTCAGTTCCAGCTCCTCCTGTCATCCTGCTCGATCCTTCTCCAGAGCAGCCAGAGCCCCAAGTCGACGAGCCCGCCAGGAAAGATACAGCAAGGGCCGGGGTCGGCGAGGAGGTCGAGCAAAGTCAAACAGGAGAAAGAAGATCACCTTCAGTTTCAGCTCCTCCTGTCATCCTACTCGATCCTTCTCCAGAGCAGGTCGCAAAAGCGTCGTCACCCCCACCCGAAGCCGTGGAGACGGAGCAAGTCCCCATAATAATAGGGCCAACTCCAGCAGTTATCCTACCCCCCGTAGGGGCAATAACTGAAGCACCTCCACCAGCCAAGGGGACGAAGGCAGTAGAGTCAGAGGCGGAATCCTCCCCCGCGGCCCCCGTGCCAAGGGAAAGGAGGGGCATCGTTCTGTCCTTCCAATCACTGTTGGCGAACCACAGCCGCTAGGCCAAGCGGGCATTGGACGAAGCATCTGTGGTAGAGGTGCAGGAGTTTCTTCGGCATCAAGGGAGGGCCACCTTATTCCGCGAGGCGTCTGTGGCACATCTTTGGGTGAGCCTTTGCCCCATTATCTTTTTCCTCTATTTTTTTTGCTTTATTTTGCTTTTTAACATTGACACTCTGTTCAGGCACTGAACTCTCTGATCGCCATGAGAGAACTTTGGACCCTGAGTGATGCTGCTCTCGACCAGTCGCGGGAGGAGATGCTATCACTCCAAGATAGGGCAGAAAAGGCAGAGATGGCCTTGGAGGATACCCAGGCCACCTTAAAGGGTGAAGTTGAAGCCATCCAGCTGAGAGCGGAAAAGGCAGAGTACGCGCTGGATGTTGCCCAGCGTCGTACAGCCAATGAGCTGGATAATGCCCAGGTGGCCGAAGAGAAGCAAAGAAGGGCCGAGGAGAGGCTGAAGGTAGTGGAATCAGATATGTGCATTTTAAAGAATTGATTGGATCTTGCCTCCATTGAAATAGATGCAGCCAAAGAGGTTGCCCGCCAGTCCGACACCAAGATTGCTGATTTGGAGGCGTCGGTGACTGAAGCCAAGAGGGAGATTGTCGAGGCCGAGCGGAAAGCCCTTGAGGCGAAAAAAAGAGCTGCAGAGGCCGTAGAGGATTTTAGGAAGTCTAAAGCCTTTAATAAGGAGCTAGCCGAGTCGACGGCATTTGCTTACGAGGCCGGCTTCCAAGACTGCAAGGAAAAAATCCAAGAACTCTACGACCTCGAGGATATTGAAGGGTTGAAGCCAGATGATGTCCCTGAAGATGATGACCCGGCCCCAAATGACCCTTAGTGTTTTTTTTTTGTATTGCTCCAAGCCCGACTTAGATCAGCAATTTTATAAACTTTTAGCCATCAAGGAATATTTTAACCCTCATCGCGTGCCTTTGGTCATGATTAGCTTTAGCTGTGTGAGTTATTGCGAATCACCAACCAATGGCTGAAAAACATGACTCCTCCTGTTAGGAAACTGATGCGGGACCAATTTCGATCGTAAAGATGACAGTCGAGAACAGTAGGTAGTATAAGACCCTGCTCATGCAGGCGCGAAGCCATGGAACGCTTATTGCCTCGTTAGATATATCGTGCGAAATGGGATTGTGTACGCCGAAACGTTGTCCCTAATTACCGATGCAGGGAGCCGGTCTTTGGTGCCGACGCAGAGCTGGTCTTTAGTTGCCGATGCGGAGCCGATCTTTAGTGCCGATGCGGGGCCAATCTTTAGTGCCGACACGGAGCCGGTCTTTAGTTGCCAATGTGGGGCTGGTCTTTAGTGCCGATGCGGAGCCGGTCTTTAGTGCCGACGCGGAGTCGGTCTTTAGTTGCCGACGCGGGGCCGGTCTTTGTTGGCGAGCATACTCACTCAAAAATAACGCGAACATTTCGAACAGCAATCTATCAAGTAGATTCAAATTAATGAAGATAGCATCTTACTAATAATATCGGCATAAATTGTCGACGTTCCAGTTGCGAAGAAGCGGTTTTCTGTCTAGCTCTTCAACTTTGTATGCCCCGTGGTGAAGTACCTCCTTGACACGGTATGGTCCTTCCCATTTTGGTGCCAGCTTGCCCTCCTCTGTTGGCTTTGATACTTCAGCTCTTTGCAAAACGAGATCTCCGGAGCGGAACGTCTTGGATCGTACTCAAGCATTATAGTATTTGGCCGCTCGCTGATGGAAAGCCACCATGCGAAGCTGTGCTTGGTCTTGCAATTCTTTCACTAAATCTAGATTGGCTCACAGCTGGTTTGAGTTGCTTTCTTCGTGGTATAATTCTGTCCGGGGATGGGAACTCCTATCTCCACCAGAATGACTACTTCGGTCCCAAAGACCAGGCTGAAAGGAGTTTCCCCAGTAGGGGCTCGCAGCGTCATGTGGTAGGCCCACAGTATACTGGGGAGTTCCTCCACCCAGCGCCCTTTGCAGCCATCTAGCCGAGCCCTGAACCCTTGGAGGATGATGCGATTGGTCACCTCGACTGCGCCATTGGTCTGGGGGTGCCCCACGGAGGTAAATCGATGATGGATGCCCAGGCCAACGCAGAATTCCTGGAAGGCCATGTTGTCAAACTGTTGGCCATTGTCAGTAACGAGGGTGTGCGGTAGCCCGAATCGGCACACCACAGACTTCTAGAAGAAAGACCTTATTTTGCCCTCCGTTATCTTAGCGAGAGCCTCCGCCTCGATCCACTTGGTGAAATGGTCAACTGCCACCACTAGGAACTTGCGTTGCCCGGAGGCCGAAGGGAATGGTCCCAGGATGTCTATGCCCCACTGGGCGAAGGGCCAGGGTTCGGCCAGGGGGGTCAGCTGGGACGCCGGTTGATGTTGAATGTTGGCATGGCGCTGGCAGCTGTCACACCTCTTAACAAGTTAGGATGCATCCTCCTTCATTGTCAGCTAGTAATACCCCTGCCGTAGGGCTTTGTAGGCAAGAGCTCTGCCCCCCAGATGGCTTCCACATATACCTTCATGTATCTCTCGTAGGATATAATTAGCTTCGGTGGGGCCGACACATCTGAGAACTGGGTATGAGAATGACCTCCGATAGAGCTTTCCCTCCATTATGAAAAATTTCGGAGCCCATCTTTTAAGTTTCCTAGCTTCGGCAGGGTCTTTTGGGAGGGTACCCTTGGTAAAGTATCGGACATAGGCATCCATCCAGGAAGGCTCCTGCTCAACTGGTAGTGTTTCTCTAGATGCGTCAATACTCGGAGCTTCTAAGTGCTCTACATAAGCTCTTCCCAGCATCCCATCAGCTGAGGTGGCAAGATGGGATAAGGCGTCGGCTCTAGCATTCTCCTATCGAGGGATGTAACTGATGATAAAGTAAGCTAAGGGAGAAGCTAGCGATTGCACCATACTTAAGTAGCGGGACATGATGGGATCACTTGCTTCATATTCCCCTGCGATTTGGCCAGCGACCAGTTGGGAGTCGGTGAATGCCCTAAGGCGTTTCACCCCAAGCTCTTGAGCTAATCTCATCCCAGACAGCAGAGCCTCATATTCTGCTTGATTATTAGTGGCTGGAAAGAGGAAGCGGAGTGCGCACTCGGTTACAACTCCATCCGAGTTGGCCAAGATGAGGCCCGCTCCGCTCCCTTGAGAATTCGACGCCCCGTCTACATGAAGGACCCATTCATCATCACTGGTTCCGAGAGGCTGGGGGTTTGTAGAAGGTTCTTCAGGTTGCTCCTCTCCCAAGTGCATTCGACCAAAAAATCCTTCAAGACTTGAGATTTCATGGCCGACCGGGGGTGAAAAGACAGATTGAATTCCCCCAACTTAAGCGCCCACTTTGCCACTCGGCCGAAAGTATCCGGGCGAGCGAGAACTGTCTTCAGAGGTTGGTCTATGATCACCATGATCGAGTGGGCTTGGAAGTATGGCCGCAGACGCTGGGCAGACACGATCAACGCGAAGATAATCTTCTCCATCTTCAAGTACCTGGTCTCTGCATCGTGGAGCACCTTACTTGTGTAGTATACTGGCTTTTACGTGCCATTGGTGTCCACGCGGACCAGCACAGAACTGACGGCTTCAGGAGAGGCCGGGAGGTATATAAGGAGTTCTTCTCTACCTGTTGGCTTGGCTAGCAGCGGCAGGGTAGATAAGAATTCCTTTAACCCCTCGAATGCCTCTTGACATTCTTTCGTCCATTTGAATTCATTGACCTTGCGGAGCGTCTTAAAGAAAGGTAGGCACCTTTCAGCGGACTTGGATAGGAAGCGACTTAAGGCGGCCACCCTTCCCGTCAGGCACTGTATTTCCTTCTTGTTGGCGAGAGGCCTCATGTCCAAGATGGCTTGAACTTTATCCGGGTTTGCCTCGATCCCCCGCCGAGTTACCATGAAACCCAAGAACTTTCTGGCTGTCACCCCAAATGCACACTTGCATGGGTTCAGCTTCATCTGGTACCAACGAAGGTTGTCAAAAGTCTCTGTTAAGTCCGCGATATGGTCGGTGGCGTGGATGCTCTTTGTCAACATGTCATCCACGTACACTTCCATGTTACACCCTATCTAGCCTTCAAAGACTTTGTTCATCAGCCTTTGGTAGGTGGCTCCCGCGTTCTTTAGCCCAAAAGGCATTACCCTGTAGCAGTACAACCCCTTCTCAGTTATGAAGGAGGTAGCTTCTTCATCTGCCGGATTCATCCTGATCTAGTTGTACCCAGAGAAAGCATCCATGAAGCTAAGGACCTCATGACCGGATGTAGCGTCCACCAGTTGATCGATCCGGGGTAGGGAAAAGCTGTCCTTAGGGCATGCTTTGTTGAGATTGGTGAAATCCACGCACATTCTCCAGCTCCCATTGGTCTTACGGACCATCACCACGTTGGCCAACCATTCGGGGTAATGAACCTCCCGAATATGGCCTGCAGCCGTTAACTTGCGAACTTCCTCGTCGATAGCTTTCTATCTATCTGGAGCGAAGTTTCTCTTCTTCTGTCGGACCGGCCGACACTCTGGCCTGAGGTTGAGCTGATGGGTGATCACTTCCTCGGGGACGCCCGGCATGTCTGAGGATGACCATGTAAAGATGTCGGTGTTGACATGCAGAAAAGTGAGAAGTCGATCGCGTGCCTCCTTTGGAAGCAACACCCCAACCTGGATAGTCCTTGCCGGGTCATCCCCTAAGGGAAAGGTCAGGAGGTGCTCGCTGGTTCTCCCCTCCTTCCCAACTCCCGGGGGTCGAGTGGCTCAGAGGCTATTGCCGACGCCGCTTCCAGTGGACTGGGAGACAAGTGATAGCAAAGCGGTGGCGGGCTTTGTTCTCCTTTCATTTCCCCAACTCCTTCGTCGGTGGGGAACCTTACCAATAATCTCTTAGTAGAGATTACGGCATCTAGCAAGTTCAATCCCGGTCTCCCCAATATAGCGTTATAAGCCAGCGGGACCTGGACCACCAGAAAATTTATGACTACGGTGCTTTGACATGGAGGGGTTCCAGTCGTGACTGGGAGGGCGATCTCCCCCTCAACGCTCATCGAGTCTCCAGTGAAGCCCATTAGAGGCGCGACGACGGGTTGGAGGAAAGACTTCGACAGATTCATCCGAACAAAAGCCTCGTAGCTCAAAACATCCACCGAACTTCCACTATCAACTAAAATTCTTTTTACAGGATGTTTGGCTATGGTCATGGACACGACGACGCTGTCGTCATGCTTATTAACTACCCCATCTAAATCCTTTCCAAAGAAACGATTTACAGAATCTATTCCCTCTCGCTGTTTTTTTGAACCACCACCTGCCCCCCAGGAAATCATAGCTATGGTCTTCTCCGTTGGGGCATTGTCCACGCTGGTCTAAAGTGTCGGAGGCACTGATGGACCCGGAGTGGGAAGGTTTTTCCTTCGAACGAATTTGCCCAAGTGACCCTGCTGAACCAGTTCCTCAATGGCTTTCTTCAGATGGCGGCAGTCCTCAGTGTCATGACCATAGTCTCGGTGGTACCGGCAGTAAAACTCCTTGTTGCGGGGGGTCCCAGATTTCAAGGGAGCCGAACGCTTGAAATAAGGTTCCTCCTCGATCTCCAGTAGGATGTGAGATATAGGAGCCATGAGGGGAGTGAATTGCTCCTTAGGAATAAGCGTCTGTGGTCGGCGATCTGGGCGGTGAGGAGGCTCAGGCTTCCAGGGTCGTGCTCCGGCGTGTTCAGTAGGTGGTGGTTTCTTACTGGTGTTCTTGTCGGCTTTCCTCCTGGAAGAATCCGCCTTGTCAGCATGGATGTATTTCTGCGCCCGGCTCAGAAGCTCAACATAAGAACTCGGAGGCTTCTTGTCTAGGGAATAGGCAAACCTAGAGGAACAAAGTCCTCGCTTTAATGCCAAAGTGGCTACAGAATCTTCCAGGTTGTATACCTCCAACGCTACTTCCTTAAACCGAGCGACAAAGTCCTTCAAGGTCTCGCCACTCCTCTACTGGATAGCAAATAAGCTATCAGCCACTCGTGGAATCTTTCGGCAAGCATCAAAGTGGGCCAGGAAAGATCGCTCGAGTTGCCGAAACGAATTGATGCTGCGTGGAGGCAGGTGGGAATACCACGCACATGCCGCCTTACGAAGGGTGGCTGGAAAGGCGACACATAAAAGGGAGTCCGTCGCTCCCTGGACCTGCATGAGGACCTTATAGCTCTCAGGTGGTCCAGTGGGTCCGTCGTGCCATCGTATGGGTCCAGTTGGGGGAGACGGAAGCGGGGCAGGACCAGTTCCTCCATGATGCACCGGGAAAGTGAGGGGCGACGCTCATAGTCCGTCCCGTGAGGGTTAGCGATCTGGCGGCTAAGTTCCTCCAACCGTCGATGATACTCATCGAGCCGTCGCTCGACCCGACGGGTAGTCTTCCTGAGGGTGCCGTCTTGAGATGAATCAGAAGAGGAAGCCGAAGAAGATCGCCGACGTAAGGAACGCACCCATCTGAATTCTCTCTCCTTCGGCCGATGGTGGAAACGACTGAGTGGCGAGAGGGGGACCGCCGTCGCTTCGAGGCCTCTCGGCGACGAGGTTCAGGGGATGAATGACGGGAGACCTCGGGTGGGGTCCCGCCTTGGTGAGACTGGACTGTCCCCCGCACCCTTCATCGGGCGCAGGGGGTAGAGGTGCAACAACCAAACAATGTTCTTGCAGTCCTCGTACCATTGTCATCAGGTCCTGGACCTGGTGAGCCAGAACCTCAAGCCGATCGGGCTGGCTTATCCGTGCAGGGGGCAGAACACGGAGGTTGGCCTCCGATTGTTCAGCCCACGGAAAGCGCTCCGCGGCCTGGCTGGAGGAAGCCTCCTGTGCTCGTATTGTCACCATCGTCTCCCTTGCAGAATTGATGGGGTCACAGGGAGAACCTTTGCCTTCCTCCCGTGCGAACACCCCTACCTGGCGTGCCAATATGATGCGGACAAATCAACCATGATGAGCGACAGGCAAGCTTAGATTTGTCGTGGGCTTCCAAATGGGATGGAGAGGTCGTCTTCCTCCCTCGGAAACCTGCAAGAAGTCCCCGACCGGTGTTCCCGGCAAGGACCCTCCGACACTCAAGTTAGTAAACTTGTCTCTCAGTTCTCTAGTAGTGAGATATGAGTTGAGAGATAAAGAGAGAGATATCGAGATCCCCTCGCATTGAGCTCGGGTCCTCCTCTTATACATGTCTGGGGGATCCCGTTTACCTCGTTCCATTGGAACCGTCCAATCTTCCTCGTTGGAATAAGCTTCTTTGAGCGGCGAGTGGTTAAGCCGTTGCTGGATGAGGGCCGCTTGTAGCAGTAACTGCCGAGCATGCTAGCACTTACCCGTGATTTCAGTGAGTGAGGTACACGGCAATAGACCTCGAATCTCAGGATCTGTTACCTGAGGCGGGTCGTTGTGTATGCAAGAAAGGCACCAAGTTAGGGCTGGAGCCGTTGCTGAAGGCCAGAGCCAAAGGCCGGAGCCCAAAGGCCGTCGCTGGAGGCCGGAGCCTAAGGCCGGAGCTGGAGGCCGGAGCCCAAAGGTCGTCGCTGGAGGTCGGAGCCAAGATTCCATTTTTGGGTTTTGCTGTCACATCATTATTTCCAAAAATCATGCAGAAGATTATAATACCACCCAGAGGAGACGGTCAGTCATATCAAACATGAAAGTTTTCAATCCCGCAAAAATGGTAGACAAATCAATCACGTCTAAACCTTATCTAAATGATCCGATAGATTTTAAAATTTTAAGATTATTTTGGATTTCAAATTTTTAAAAATATTATATTAATGATGTTTGATTATATAAAATTAATTAAAATCTATAAAATAGTTAACATATTTATTTGATTTATTTTAATTGACTTTATATAATAAAATATAAGAAATTATAATTTTTTATAAAACTAAATTGTAGCAATAAAAACAACGGTCAAAATGAATTTTGACCGAAAGTTTGAGAGTTAAAAAATATATTTTTACCAAAAATTAATAACACTTAAATTGGCGATTTTATGCAGCTAAGAAAACAAAAGGTAGGGGTATAATAGTAAATATGTCCAACGTAAATGGCAAGCCCCGGCTCCCATGCGCTCCATGACACCTGCCTTGAAATCCTCCAACGCTGCCATTTATTACTGTATTTTCTCTGGGAAGAAATCTTCGGGAGCAACCCCTGAAAGGAAGAAGAGAAATTCGTTCAAATCCAACGGATTCAACTGAGGTGGAGCTATATATATATATATATATATATATATATATACCCCGAAAGGAAGAAGAGAAATTCGTTCAAATCCAACGGATTCAATAGACGTGGAGCTATATATATATATATATATATATATATATATATATATTAACACCAAATTATCATCCTCGAACATCTGCGAGCGTCCGATCACCTCCTCCAGCAAGCTCGGATCCTTCGACGAGCTTCTTGTGCCTGTGGGCCTGCAAACAAGTCCGAGGGCCGAAGATTCCGGCAAGGACCCTCCGACGCTCAGGTCAGTGCTCAGCCGTGAGTTTGAGGAAGCTCGAAAGAGAGAAGAAGAGAGAGGCTTAGAGCCGTGCTCTCTATGAGCAAGAATGAGTGTTTAGGAGTGCGATGAGTTCGTTGTTAGTTACTTGGTCAGGGGTCCCTCTTACCCATTTTATAGATGCTTAGAGTTTGTCTAGCCTGGGGCATGATCACTTGTCAGAACATTTATGATGGCAGCAATGGCAGGGCTTACTTCTATGTGACGTGTCAGGCTACAGGCCGTGTCCCGTCAGAGTAGGTGGCTGCAGCTGGTTGACAGGTGCTATTTTGGTTTGGACAGCTATCACAGGCTGCTGCAGGGCGTGGCCGATCGTTACAGCACTTGCTAGATGTGTCCCCCACGTCACCTTTTTGGTTGTCCTGTGCAGATAGTGATGGGTGATAAAGTTAGTCGTGTGGGTCCCAAGGTACAGCCGTTGGGGCGGAAGATGATGTTGAGTTGAAGCCAACTGTCCCTCGTAGAGCACTGATTATAGAGTGCTTGCATGGCACTATTCACGACCGAGGGGAGCTCGATACAGGGAGCTGAGGCCGAGGCCGTGTGAGGCCAAGGGGGCAGCCAAGTGCCGAGGGGATCTCAGTGCTGGGAGTTGAGGCTGAGGCCGAGTGGAAGAGCAGAGGCCGAGGGGGCAGCGGAGTGCTGAGGGGAGCTCGGTGTTGGGAGCCGAGGGAAGCGAAGTGCCAAGGAGAGCTCGGTGCTGGGAGCTGAGGCCGAGGCCGAGTGGAAGAACCGAGTCCGAGGCCGTACGAGGCCGAGGGGACAGTGGAGTGCCGATGGGAGCTCGGCAGCTTTCGGAGGAGCTTGGGAGCAGCCACGGGGGCTCTATGACATGGCAGTCGGGCCGAGGGAGCGTGCATGGTTGAGTGCCGAGGCGGAGGCTCGAGGCCATGGTCGAGGCGGAGGCGGAGGCGGAGGCTCGAGGCCGAGGCGGAGGCGGAGGCGCGAGGCCGAGGCCGAGGGGGTGCCAGGTCCAAAGCCGAGGGCGAGGGGACCTCAGAGGCCGAAGAGACCTCCGAGGCCGAAGTCATCCTGCAGGACCGAGACGGGATTCGTCAGTTTCCTTCACGGTTAACTCTAACGGCGTTGGATTAGCCCATCAGTAGTTTGGGCGTCCTGAGACTATTATAGAGGGAATTTTATTACTGTTATTTTCTGACTTCGATAGTATTTTAGCGATCATTCACCCATCAACTTCTTCATCCTCGATATTCGGACTATGCTTCAGCATGCTTTTAGCGCTCATATTCGACATATATATTGGAAAGCTAACTCAGCGGTTGACTAGATAGCTGCTCGAGAGACTCATCACTCTGGACCTTGGTGCTAACCCGTGCCTTTTGGTTCTTATCCAAATTTTGTATTCTTATATTTCGGGTTTGACTTATTCTAGATTGATGTCATCTTCTGTCTAAATAAAAAAAAATAGAGTTGACACGCCGGACTCTTTCTTGGCCCACACAACATTGTCCTTAAGATCACATTAGGAGTTATGCAAATTGAGCTTTATACGTGCGAATAAGCATCACACCAAAGTCTATGCTTTATATAAATAAATTTTGGTATAAACCTATGGCTTTCCTAAAGATCATCAAATGATTAAGTGAATATGAAAGTTTTCAATCCCGCAAAAATGGTAGACAAATCATTTAAGATTATTTTGGATTTCAAATTTTTAAAAATATTATATTAATGATGTTTGATTATATAAAATTAATTAAAATCAATAAAATAATTAATATATTTATTTGATTAATTTTAATTGACTTTATATAATAAAATATAAAAAATTAAAATTTTTTATAAAACTAAATTGTAGCAATCAAAATAACGGTCAAAATGAATTTTGACCGAGAGTTAAAAAAGGTATTTTTACCTAAAATTAATAACATTTAAATTGACGATTTTATGCGGAAAACAAAAAGTAGGGTATAATAGTTAATATGTCCAACTTAAATGGAAAGCCCCGGCTCGCGCTCCATGACACCTGCCTTGAAATCCTCCAACGCTGCCGTTTCTTACTATATTCTTTCTGTGAAGAAATCTTCGGGAGCAACCCCCGAAAGGAAGAAGAGAAATTTCGTTCGATCAATTCCAGCAAATTGGTGCGCTTTCGCGATCGCCAAAAGGCAATAAATTTCTCGAATTTATTCGAATCTTGTGAATTCTTTGGAGCTCGGGGTTCAAAAAAAATTAAAAAAAAGCGAGGGATTAGGACTTCGGAGAGTAATCTAGCGGTAACTTTCTCGCTCCTAATATTTAATAATGAGCAAATAAATGGGTTTCGATACCGTTTTCTTCCCTTAACGCCTCATCTGGTGATTTTGTTTTAGTTTTCGGTGTTTTTCGGTTTGGTCCCGCGGGCTGCAAGCAGAAGGTAGCAAAGCTCCGAGGTACTTTCTTCTTGAATTAATTATATAACAAAGTAGCGTTAGAAGTAGTAAGGAGAAAAAAAAAAAGGAAAAAGAAAAAGAAAAAAATCTTCGGGAGCAACTCCCGAAAGGAAGGAGAAATTCGTTCGATCAATTCGAGCAAATTGGTGCGCTTTCGCGATCGACAAAAGGCAATAAATTTCTCGAATTTATTTTTGAATTCTTTGGAGCTCGGGGTTCAAAAAAAATTTAAAAAAAAGTGAGGGATTCGGACTTCGGAGAGTAATCTAGCGGTAACTTTCTCGCTCTCCTAATATTTGATAACGAGCAAATAAATGGGTTTCGATACCGTTTTCTTCCCTTAACGCCCTCATCTGGTGACTTTGTTTTAGTTTTCGGTGGGCTTCGGTTTGGTCCCGCGGGCTGCAAGCAGAAGGGAGCAAAGCTCCGATGTACTTTCCTCTTCTTGATTTTTAAGTCTTCCTGGATTTTATTTAGGTCATTATTCGTCTTTATCTTGAATTTTCTTATAGTTTTTGCAGATTTTTCCTCTTTTCTTTCGTATTTTTGGGTTTTTCGTTCGAAGGTTTTATCTTGAAGATTTTTCAATCGAACGATTTAGTTGGGAGTATCGTCCTGTAGGTCGTTCTTGATTTTGTTTTTCCTATTTCTAGATATTTTTTTTAGGGTTTCGGGTATAGTGAAAGGAAGTTGCTGTCCTAATTTGGAGATTAAGATTTGATATTTCTGTAATCCGATTATATATTTATACGAAGAACACGTTCTTGATTTTGTTTTTCCTATTTCTAGATGTTGTTTTTTTTAGGGTTTCGGGTATAGTGAAAGGAAGTTGCTGTCCTAATTTGGAGATTAAGATTTGATATTTCTGTGATTAAGAAGAACACGTTCTTGATTTTGTTTTTCCTATTTCTATATGTTGTCCGGGTATAGTGAAAGGAAGTTGGGAGATTAAGATTTGATATTTCTGTAATCCGATTATATTTATATGAAGAACACGTTCTTGATTTTGTTTTTCCTATTTCTAGATGTTTTTTTTAGGGTTTCGGGTATAGTGAAAGGAAGTTGCTATCCTAATTTGGAGATTAAGATTTGATATTTCTGTAATCCGATTATATGAAGAACACGTTCTTGATTTTGTTTTTCCTATTTCTAGATGTTTTTTTTAGGGTTTCGGGTATAGTGAAAGGAAGTTGCTGTCCTAATTTGGAGATTAAGATTTGATATTTCTGTAATCCGATTATATATTTATATGAAGAACACTTCTTGATTTTGTTTTTCCTATTTCTAGATGTTGTTTTTTTTAGGGTTTCGGGTATAGTGAAAGGAAGTTGTCCTAATTTGGAGATTAAGATTTGATATTTCTGTAATCCGATTATATATTTATATGAAGAACACGTTCTTGATTTTGTTTTTCCTATTTCTATATGAGGGTTTCGGGTATAGTGAAAGGAAGTTGCTGTCCTAATTTGGAGATTAAGATCTGTAATCCGATTATATATTTATATGAAGAACACGTTCTTGATTTTGTTTTTCCTATTTCTAGATGTTTTTTTTAGGGTTTCGGGTATAGTGAAAGGAAGTTGCTATCCTAATTTGGAGATTAAGATTTGATATTTCTGTAATCCGATTATATATTTATATGAAGAACACGTTCTTGATTTTGTTTTTCCTATTTCTAGATGTTTTTTTTAGGGTTTCGGGTATAGTGAAAGGAAGTTGCTGTCCTAATTTGGAGATTAAGATTTGATATTTCTGTAATCCGATTATATATTTATATGAAGAACACGTTCTTGATTTTGTTTTTCCTATTTCTAGATGTTGTTTTTTTTAGGGTTTCGGGTATAGTGAAAGGAAGTTGCTGTCCTAATTTGGAGATTAAGATTTGATATTTCTGTAATCCGATTATATATATGAAGAACACGTTCTTGATTTTGTTTTTCCTATTTCTAGATGTTGTTTTTAGGGTTTCGGGTATAGTGAAAGGAAGTTGCTGTCCTAATTTGGAAATTAAGATTTGATATTTCTGTAATCCGATTATATTTATATGAAGAACACGTTAGATGGATAAGCCAAAGTTTTTTTTTTTAAATAAAGCTCCATTTTTCTTCTTGTTTCTGTTTTTAGTATTTCTACTGTGCCCTCGAAGAAATGGAGATGGTTGTTGAATTCTATATCGATCTTTTTTTTTTTGTTATTTTCTTGTTTTTTGTGTCGCTCTTGTATCGTATTATCTTTTTGGATGTTCAACGGGTGGGAAGGTTCTCAATTGTCTCAGCTGTGTTCGTCTTATTTCAATTATTGTTGCATCTTATGAATTCTTTATTCTCTGCTTGAGATTCTCCTTTAGTTTTATCCATGTATGTAGTATCTACTTCTGGTTTTTAACATATTTGGCATCATAAAGACATAAATTGTCTCCTTATAGATTTTACTGACTTAGGTTTCTTTGCATCTTTAATTGGGATTCTTTCACTTCTTGATTGCTTCTTTGATCTTTCTTTCTGATTTTTCAGGAATTATGTTTTACCATTTTGTCTTGGTTTTCTTGGATTTTTAGTGATTCATATTCATTTTAACATCCGACAATTCTAACAATCTTCTATGTGCGTATATTTTTAAGAGGGGAGATTATTGTGGTAGGGTCTAAAGAGGTTTCTTCACCTCTGCTTAGACCGATGGTTCATTATTTTTTAATGGATTTTTATAGCTTACATGCTTTTTTAAAAAAAATAAAATGGGCTTTGCATCGTTTTCATACTCTTATTTTGTTTAGATCCTCAGCATCCAGCAGTGCAAACAACAAACCCACACATACGGTTCCTCCATCTTCCAGCATGGAGAACATCTATTGGGAGGCACCATGGCAGAATGATGCAAAAATTCCAGTGGGTAAAAAGATTCAGCATGGCCCTCAAATCCCCAAGGAAAGAGCTTTTAAACCAGTGAATCAACACCCAGAAAGTGAGGTTTCATCTTCTTCGCATCATGGAAGAAGCCTTTCATTTTCGTCTGCAGTTCATAGCTGTACAGGAGAAGGAAGTATGCATCACTCGAGCAATTTAAGAGAATCACCTTTTAGTTATGGAAGCTCACCCTGTCATGTCACTGAATGCCATGCACAGTAAGTTTCTTATATACACGAGTTACTGAAGCATAGGTTTTCTCTTGTTTCTGTTTCTTTGGTTTTTCTTGAACTGTGATTGTAGCTGATTTCCCAATAATTAGACTTGGGTGTGTTTGTTAGTTCAATTGTATATGGATTTCTAATTTTAATTAAGTAGGTAATCTGATTCTTTTTTTTTATTGATAAGGATTCTTATATCTAGAACAATTCACATGCAGGCACACCATGTAGGCATCATTTGTTGAATTTGGTATGTACTTCATAATTACATGTAGGTAATCTGATTCTTTTTTTTTTATTGATAAGAATTCTTATATCTAGAACAATTCACATGCAGGCACACCATGTAGGCATCATTTGTTGAATTTGGTATGTACTTCATAATTACATTATCCACTTTGCATGCTCTCTCTCTCTCTCTCTCTCGACTTGACTAAGGGACCACTCAGACATCTAAATCACTGCAGTGATGTTCTTATGATAGAAGTGTTTTTAAGGTGTTTCCACCTACATTCATTTGGAGATGCGCATAATTTCTGATTGCCAGGTAGCTTAGAGATCTATAAATTTTTTAAGCCAGCTCACCAAGCATGCAGTCTGGTGATGCCAAAGCATCTTTACCTGCAATCATTCTTGGATTGGTAGAATCCCACATTAACCTTTTAATTTACTCTGGTTTTCTGCTTAATTGCTTGCATGATATTCTAGTTGCTTTTGTAGTCAAGGATAATATATGAAAAATAACTGGCTTTTATTAATTTATACTAATAGATGTATATGAATTTGCTATATATGATTGCTCAAGTTACCAGTACTCTTTTTTTTGTTAAATCATTATCTCTTCTAATTCTTCTACAGTTGACTTCCGCAAGGATAAAGAACATTTCCTTCATTGTTGCTGTAAGTTTTTAGATGCATGTGCCTCCAAAAAACTTCATAGTCTGCTGGACTTGAAAAGAGTAGGCTTTCACTGCAGTTGCTTGATGCCACTTCCTACTCAGAATTTTTCTTCCTTAAGTTCTACCTAAAATGTGGAGCAACTGTTTTATTTCATATTTGACTTATTTTCACTTGCTATGTCATAATGGCACATGCATTTTGCTTCATCATCTGGTTAAAAATTATTATTATTTTTAAAGCATGATGATTTATCCTGTAGCTGAAAACAGCATTTGCATCACTCTTGGTTCTTTGATTGCCTTCACACTTCCCTCAAGAAAGAGTATGAGATTTGACTGGTAATATATGTAGCATGATAATGATGACCCAACGATATGGGGGCAGATGTTTTACCCTTTAGGTTTCTGAAAAGAAACGATGATAACATTTTTTATGTTTAAATTTAAACTAGAAGATGGGTGGATAGGGGTTATAATGTTTGCAGAAGTCATTTTCCATATTTATTAGCATACTCATTGTCTCTAATGTATGACAGAAGATAGATGGATGGGCATTAGCCTGTTTTTATTAGAACTTGTGAAGCAAACAGCTTGAAGTGTAAAATTATGTTCCTTGGTTAAAACGATTTACGATATTGCAGATTTGTTTTCTTGACTTTCATCATTCTTATAAAAATATAATCATGGGGAAGCTCAAATAAGCTTTGTTCTAAAAATTGCTTGAACTATGTAAGATTACCAATTGATAATGTCATGTTTCTGACCTAATACGAGTTTCTTATGGATATGGTTTTCCCAAAACTGATAACAAATTTTCATGAAAAAAATAAAATGTACGACCTAATATCACTTTTTGTCATTTTTATTGTACTTGGTGTACCAATTTGGTATCAATATAAGGTCCGGCAATAAGATTGCGAACCTTGCTTAGAATTATACAGTTTAGCCATGAAACCTTGCATAAGCAATATATTAGGTGTTGGATAGACCTGAGAATGAATAGCGTATTGAAGTTTAAGTTGTTTGTTATGCTCTGGCAGGTGATAAGCTTATAGTTTCCAGCAATTTTAAATCACTACTAAAGATTCAAGATAGAGAAAGATTGCAATCAAGCATTCATCAGCAGTTCCCTTTTGTAACTACATATATTCATTTATATTTCTTCACTAGTTCCTGTTGGTACTCAATGTGGCCCTAATTGATCATATGTCAATGATATTTTCTAGTTAAATAGATTAGGTTTTTGACTAGAATATATTTACTGTGTATGTGAAGAGGATGCTTTCCTTCTTGCTAGCATGACCATTATTGGGATCACCGCTTTCTGCATATCTACTCGCATGCATATATTTGATTGATTGATTGACTTAGCTATACTCGAGTGGATATTTACTCAATTAGATTTAGATTAGACAATGGGTCCCACATCAATGATCCAGCTATAGAATATGATCCAGCTATACATGTGTGGTTAAGCACTTAGACATAGAAATGTGCATGTGTCTTTAGATATGGAGGGTGCTTGCTTGTGGTAGATTCAAACTTTGCCGTTCTAAATTGGAGAAATTTCTTAGTTGTAGAACTAACCATCTGGATATGCTCCTTGTTGTCTCGAACTGGTTGGTCTAACTGTATCCTATTTTTCCTTTTACTTTAGCTGCAATTACCAGACACTAGAAAGTTGTACTAGACCTAAAAGAGGAGGATGGTATGCAGTTCAGCATTTGCATGCTGCTGAGAAACTAGATTCTCCTTGTTCACCCAGAGGTTGTCGATGTTCATCAAGAAATTCACCTTGCAACTCTCCAACTCCACAAAGATGCAGGGCTGCTCGAGGCACTCAGGTTTTAGATAGAAACAGAATTCTACACCGCTACATTGATGGAGAGCATCAGGATATAGAATCCCAGAAAGATTCTCAAAAACATTTTCCTGATACTGAAAATGATTGTTGTCTAGCAGAGTGGGATACAGATGAAGAGTTACTCAAAAGGGTGAAGGAGGTAGAACAAATGATTGTGCTTCTATCTGAAGAGGATGTTGAGATGGAAGAACTTCAGAACTGTAGTTTAAATGCACCAGCATTGCTTCAGACTATTAGGAATATTACGGAAGACAAGAAAAACTTGGCATTTCAGCTCTTATCACAAATAAAGTTCCGACTAGCAGAGAGGTCCTCTACAAAAGAGGGATTGAAACAGGCTAAGCTAGAGTTAGACATTCGAACAAGGAGGTTGGAAAAGGAGAAGAATGAACTGCAATCTAGTTTAGAGAGATCCATGAAGCTTGAAAAGTTTCAGTCTGAAGAGCAGAGGCTTCGGGAACGGGCAAGGGAACTGGCAGAACAAAGTGTGTCTCTCCAGAGGGAAATATCTTTGCTTAAAGGTTCTGAAGTGGATGGTAGAAATAGGATTACGAATTCTGAAATGCAAGTAAATGATCTGATGGCTAGTTTAGAGCAAGTGAGGACAGAGAACTATGAGCTTCATCAAGCATTATCAGAAATGCAGGAACGCTTTAATGGCTCAGAAGAGGATAGGGAGTGTATTAGAAGAAGCTATATGGAGAAAGAGAGGGAAAACAAGGAACTGCAGAAAGAGGTTGTCCGGTTGCAAAGGGTCTGCAGTGAACAAGATAAGACAATTAATGGTCTGAGACAGGCCTATAATGATGAGATTGGAAAGCAATCAATAGAGAGAGATGATCATGCAAGTAGTTTGCAGATGGAGCAATTAAGTTTGACCAGTGTGGAACAGAACCTGAGGAAGGAGGTGGAGTCTTTCAGGCTTGAATTGGAATCCCTTAGGCATGAGAACATGGGTCTCTTAAGACGCCTGCAAGCTACTGGAAATGGCTGCAAGTTATCAACAATTAAGCTTGACCAGGAGCTTCTTGGTCAAGTAGATATCTTGCAGAATACGGGCTTGTCCTTGCTCCATGATTTTGATCACTTTAGTGGTGAGTTATTGGGCTTAATAAATCACAAGTGTGAACATGGCCGAGAAGCTCACAATGACTTTGATGGATACTCATTTGCTGACCACACTTCAAGATATCAGAGTTTAAGGGGAGGACATGAAAATTTTAGAAGAAGTCTGCAAAAAATAGCAGCAATATTAGTCGAGAAATCCAGTTCACAAGCATTGAATTGTCAGCAAGAGGCTATGGAACAAGGCGGGTCAAAGCATTTAAGGGTATAATCCACTTTTTACTGTCTTTGTTTTTTTTATAGCCAAAGTTAGAATTCTAATATTTTGAAGCCAACCCCACTTTTAATATTATCTTGGGCACTAAGTGAATACCTCTGTAATATGGACAGTTGATATTTGAAATGCCTGTCAGGTGTAACCTTGCATATTAGTCTTGGAAGAATCTATGATTACTGCATTGAATACTCAACAGTTTATTCTATTTATATATGGTGGCATTTGGGTGTACATATGATCTATTGTCTTCTTCTTTCTTCATGCCATCACTGCCAACCTCCCATTAATGAGCTGCAGCTATGACATGAGAAAGTAGACAGATCGATGGCACCTTCTCAATTATGCCTCTAGGAAAAAAAATGAGATTTTTGGTGGTGGAGGTGGAATATGATATCTACGGTAATAGTGACAAAAGCCCTGCAAATTATGGACTAAATATCGGTGTTGAGTTTTGTGATAATAGACCTTTTCAAAGCTTCTTCTTTCTTTATAGTATCTATAGGTTTTTTCTCTTGATTTCTATCTATAGGTTTTTTCTCTTGAATTTCTTTGTTGCATGATGTTTTTGTTCTACTGATCTAGGATGAATTAGAACATGAATTGAAGGCAGAGACTTTGCTAACGAGAGTACTGCGAGAGAAGCTATGGTCTAAAGAACTGGAACTTGATCAACTACAAGCAGAATTGGCTTCTTCAGTAAGGGTTCATGATGTCATGCAAACTGAGATTCAGAGGCTGAAGAAAAATGAAAGTGAAGCGAAGCTTCTAAAGAAAATTGAAGAACTGGAGGAAGATGTTCTCACCAAAGAGGGGCAGATTGCTATCTTGAAAGATAGCCTGGTGACAAGTCATTTTCTTGTTCTTGTTCTTTTCAATGTTAGTTTCCATTGCATCATTTTTCTTTTAAATCATGGATATTTAAAAAAAGCTCTTCTTTTGCTAGTATATACTCATTTCTTACAGGCAAACAAACAAAAAATTGAGATGGATGGCAGAAATTAAGTGAATATGTCAGTACTATTAAGAAAGATGGTGCTTTTATTTTAACTTTTCTCATTCTTAATCATTTTTGGGTCACACCTTTTTTTAAGTGGTGGGTTGGATAGTACAAATTGAAACAACTTAAAGCTTATTTGGTATGAGTGTTGGAAGCCAACTGATAGCTATTGAGGGACCAACCGCTGGTCCAGAGTATTCTGTAATCAAAATTTGGAGCAAGCTCCTCAATCAAAAGGTCACAAACATTCCGGCTTAAGTAGGAAACTGGTTCCTTGGTTAAACAAACAAAAAACAACTTGTCAGTAATTTTCCTCAGGAACCGCAACGGGTGGAAACCTGGTCAAAGAGTGAAAAGCTAATTACTAAAAATATTTGTCAGATAAAATTACTCAATTTCCTTTTGATCACCAATTTATTGGAGATCTTGGTTAATAAAATAATTAAAAGCAGAATTTTTGTTGTTCTTTCACATATTCCATTTCTATGTTTCTCAAGAATGCGCTGGTAGATGGATAAAAGTGGGTGGGAGGTGATGGTGATTAGTTCACCTTTGCCCTTCATGCCATCAACAGAAATTGTCATCCTCCAGTGAGAACAAAAACCATCTACTCTAGACTAGTTGAGCTTACAAAGGATGGAGTCATACATATTCTCCCATTCTTAGGAGATCATATATTCCGCCAAGACCAGAATACTTATATCGACAGACATTCCATTTCAGTGCTGATGCTACTTTTCCTTGACCATATTTATCTATTCTATGAAATATGAGATATTCCCAGAAAAAAGGGCTGTTTAATATACATATCAGGCAGACTGGGTCATGCAAAAGACCCACAGCTATTGTAGTTGGCGTTGGACTGGCGGAGTTGCTTGCACTTGCCCATAAAAGCCGATTCCTGAGGGCTGGTAAAACCCTGCCGTACCTGATTGCAACTGCTGCGGTTGTTGCTGCTGCTGCTGCGAAAGTGGCGGCGGCGGCGGCGGCGGAGGCAGTGGACCACCGGGTCTTGGCAAACCTATTGATGCATGGGTTGGCAGAGGCGGCGGCGGAGGAAGAGGGTTACTGACGTTTGCAAAAGGTGCCACTCCTACCATCATTCCACTAGTCTGTACATATGGCTGCTGTGCTGGTGGTGGCAGAGGCGGCAGAGGAGGTGGAAAGGATTGAGTTGCCGGTCCGAAATAAGATGTATTATTCATATCGGAGACACCCATGGGCTTATCAAGTCTAGGCCTTTTATCCACTGGGTAAATGGATGGGCTTCTGGAAAAGACACCAGTACTAAGACTGCTATTCTTGGAAGCGGCTTCTTCAGCAGCCAGAGATGACAGAATAGAGGTCAGCACTTGCGCTGAGGATGATGAAGCAGTGAGCTTCGCCACAACAGCTGCTGCTGCTTTCTTGTGCTCCTCTTCTGCACTGCTTAAGGTATTTGCAAAAGTTGTCACAGGTTGCAGAGGTTGAACTTGTGGGGTGACAGGTTTTGCAGAGGTTGGGTTGGTTTCCATAACAGGGGTTGTTTCCGGTGGAAGAGTCATGATAGGCTGGGTCATGTTGGGAGGGGAAGGGCTATGGCTGGGACCATTGCCAGAGGTGGTTGAACCAAGTCTCAGCCTAAAGTTGCTGGAATGTTCAATCTCAGCTTTAGCAACCTGTAAATGACATGCAAACATTCAGACCAATGTGAATACAAGCACCAGTGGTTTTGTAAAAGCTAAGTCCAAGTATCAACATGCATAATGTGGACTCTAGAAATTTAGTTCACTTCCGTTTGTTTTAGAAAGACGTGAAGGAGCAAAAGCCATGACTAATCATCATAAACAAGATTAAAAAAAGTCCTGTTATTCAAAAGAAACTAATGGAGACAGATCAACTCATCCGATCAATTGGTGTGAGCAAACTTGATCATAAAATCATCATGGTTTATGAGCTCAGAGATTAAAATAATAATAATACAAAACTTTGAGTTGAAAGGGGTATGCATGGATGGATGAAAGGAAGTTTCAATTGAGGCTTCCGCTAGAACCATCAATCTATTCGAAACTTCCACCATCCAAGGTGCAGATCAATCCGATTAGCAATTCACCAACTTGTTTGAGATGCACTCTACCTAGAGATGGGCATTGGCCCAGGCCATATGAGCCGTGCCCGGCACGCCTGTTAAAAAAAATTGAAGCTCGGCACGATAAGCCCTGGGCCGTGCCTGGCACGGCCCAAAACGTCTTGAACTGGGCCGTGCCAGGCACAGGCCCGCCATAGGCCAGGCTTGGGCATAGCCCAGTTAAAGCTGTTTCTAGTCGTTGAAACAGCTAGAAACGGCTAGTGGTGGGGTTTTTACCATTTTAACTCCCCAACAGTCATAAAACGGCAATATTGAGGGGAAATTTGGAAAAAAAATTTAGAGTCCTATAAATACCTCATTTCTCCTTCATTCTCACCACACTAAACCAATTCTTTTCTCCTATACTACTGCTATTTCTTTCTTCTAGCAAGTGCTCTAGCAATTTAATTTTTAGTTTCCAAGTATTCTAGTAAGTGCTCTAGCAAGTGTTCAAGAGCTACACAAGAGAAGGTTCTTGTTGAGAAGTTAGAAGTACAAAAGAAAGGAGGCCACTTCTTATTGAGAGGCGAAAACACAAGAGAAGCTCACAAATCTCGGCTTCACGCCTCCACCTCTGGTCCTCTTCTCGATTCCTCCTATGGTTAGTTTTTATTTTTTTGCATTCATCAATTTAGAATTTTATACATGGCATCTTATGACGAAAGTCATTTTGGCATGCCCCTATTTCTGAGGGAGAGAAAACTAATCCCCAAGTTCCCTCTAGAACCAGTGAACCAATGAAGGTCAAACCTCTTCTCGTAAGAGGACTAGTGATGTTTGGAATGAATTTGATAGAATTATGGTTGATGGAGTCTTGAAAGCAAAATATAAAAAATGTACAAAACTTTATAGTTGTAGTAGTAGTGGGGAATAGGCCATTTAAAAAGACATCAAGAGACTCATAGGATGCATAATTCTTGTCTGCAAAGTACCCTTAATATACAAGGGCACTTGCAGGTACTTTTGCATATAATCATGAAAATCAAAAAAAATTATCTTTTTTATGTGAATCTTTTAATTTTGAAGAATATGTTCAATTAGTCCTACAACCTACTTATAGAAAAACTAATAGGCATACGTTTAGAAGAGTAGTTATGACAATTTTTTAGCATGAGACAGGTTAATAGAAACACTCTCTATTAACTTCTGATATTTGGTCAGCTAGGTAATAATTGTTTTATTGCTATTACTGCTCATTATATTGATAATGATTGACAACTAAATAAATAAATTCTTGTTTTTCGTGCTTTTGATTTTTGCATTTGAGGCAATAAATTTTAAATGCTATTTATCAAACTGCATGCTTATATAATATTAATGATAAAATAATGTCTATTACTTTTGATAATGCATCTAATAATAATTCTGCTGTTGCATTATAAAAAGACTCATTGCATCCCATTTTAAATGGACAATATTGCATATTAGATGTGCATGTCATATATTAAATCTTTCTGTTCAAGCTGGCATAGGCATGATTCAAAATATTATTTCAAAAATTAGAAATATTGTTTCTTTTATTCATGCTTTAAGAGCAAGACTTCAAGAATTTAAACAATTATATATATCATGATAAACGTTTTAAAAAATTTAAACTTGATGTAATTACTCGTTGGAATAGTACCTAAAGCATGATACATGATGCATATCCTTATAAAAACTTATTAAGTGCATATATTAATGATCGTGGATTTGAATTTACATTGACTAAACTGATTGAAGTAAAGGTAAAATTTTGAAAGATTTTTTGGTTAGTTTTTATGATGCTACAAATGTTCTTTCTGGTATTTATTATCCAACTTCTTGTTCATTTTTACAAGCATATATAATTAGTAAAAAATTTAATGAATATAGATATGATGATGTTTTAATGCCTATTATAGAACAAATGGAAACTAAATGGAATGAATATTGGGACAGATATATCCTTTGCATAACTTAGCTGCTGTTTTTGATCCTAAAGTTAAATTAAGTGGCGTACTAATTTTAATTGATGCATATTGTGAAAACATGATTCAAGATCCTGAACCTACTAAAAATGAGGTAACACTTCTTCATGATATTTATTCTTTATATGATGAAAAAATTCATGATCTAGAATACCTGCTCAAAGCTCTATTTCTTCTTCTAGTTCTCGTTCGTCATCTATTTTTTCATTCATTGCACAAAGAAAACACACATGCTTCAAGTTCATCTTCATCTTCATATTTAAGTAGCGAACTAGAATTTTATTTACAAAATGATCTTTAGTTTGCATATGATGAAAATCAAATAGAAAATCTAGATGTATTAGCTTGGTGAAAGTGTTAAAAATCAAATAGAAAATCAATAGCCATTGCATGCGATATTTTAGTTGTGTCGATGTCCACAGTAGCATCAGAATCCGCTTTCAATGCAGATCGGCATGTTCTGGATGAAAAGAGAAGTAGGATGACTAGCGACATGGTTGAAATACTTCTCTGCTTCAAATATTGATTAGATGCTGAGGCGATACTTCAAGATAAAGATGGACATAACTTATTCAACGAAGATGATGATGATACAAATGCTACTGATGAGTGAGTCATCTCTATTTTTATAATTATATCTTTTTATTTTTTTATTGTTAAAGTGAGTCATCTCTATTTTTTCTTTTTATTGTATTCTGGAGGTCAAACCTAGCCCCCCTCCCTTAATGTACCATTTTGATTTTAAATTAATAAACTAGTAGGGGTCTATACCAAACCCCCCACCATTAAGGTAGCTTCATATTAATAAATCCTTTGTTCTCAATAATTTTTTAATTTATTCAAATATATTTTTTTACATAACTTTTTTTAAGGGAATCAGGCCCTTATGGACCGTGCCGGCCTAGGCCCTTATGGGCCAGGCCTTTATGGGCTGTGCCGGGTTGGGCATGCCAGGTCATGCCAGCCCAGGCCCTAATGGGTTGTGCCAGGCTTGGTCCATGGACCGAGGTATCTGAGCTCGGCACGACCCCCTTTTATGGGCTGTGCCTGGCACAGCCCGTACTGTAGCAACCGGTTCATACCAGGTATGGCCCGGTTCGTGCTGGCCTGGGCTAGGCCATGGGCGGCCCGGCCCAGTGCCCATATCTAACTCTACCATGGCTACCAACCCATCATTAAGTTCATCAAAGCCATTCACTAACAAGTGACTAAACCTAAGAGGACACCTCCCGATGCTTATAAAAGCAAACTTGAACCTCACAAATAAACAAGTGCAAAGCCTTAGCTTTCCAGCATAGATAGCTCATTCAAAGAGCTTTAGGCTTTCTTCATTAAACTTTGGCTGATTTGAACGTCAAAGGGTTCTCCTAGAGATGATCCCCAACCCCTCTTATCCTCCTTTCTCTCTTTTGTAGGCACACATAGCTCAACTAAAAAGATGCTCTGCTGTTTGAGTAAGGATGCATCTCATCCGTTGACATGCAAGGATCACTTTTGGACATCAACAGATTGGCATCGTTTGTAAGAATGAGCAAGAGTATTAGCTATGCTGCCCAAGAGAAAATATCAAAGGATAAGCAATGTCCAGGCGGGCACAAGCTATGCTCAGGTCAGCTCCCAGAATTCTACAGGGACCCAACCGACCCAATTCTAACTCCAAAAGCACGAGCAGCATCGGTTCCTTCTTCCATAACCCGAGCTCGGAGAAGGAAGGGAGAAGAGAGCCTGGCTGCCGCATAGGAACAATTCAATATCCTATTCCAGTGCATGGAGATGCTGACCAATCTAGTTCAAAACTTGATCCTCCAAGGGTCTAATTTTAGAGGCCACCCCGAAGGAGCTAAGCAGAGAGCTCAATGAATCATTAGCACCAACCGACCTCCATATGAGCCCGGCGCAGAGCCACAGAACCCTAAGAACCGAAGACCTGGGGGTGTACGCTAGGTTGAGACTAACTTCCAAATTAGACGAGCACATTGGTCCTAAGATGGCCATGACTAGTCATCATTGGGATGGTTTTGGAGCAAGTTGAAGAGATTAATCAGAGAATTGGGATGGTTTTGGAGCAAATTCAAAGGAGAGACAACAAATGGCCTTCACCCAAGGATAGGGTTTACCTTGCCTTTAGCTCCTCTTGGTTCTCGAGCTTTCCCTTTCTAATGGTCCAAGCTTCTATAAGTATAGAATAGTCCATCTTTTGCCCCTTTTTGGACTAATCGATCTCAAGGTCCTTGAAAAGTTTTCAATGCTTTCAAAAATCTCATCCCACTTGTGTCCTAACGTTCTATTACTATGACCCCTAAACAAGGAAGGCCACATGACAACCAATATGGTCAAAAGTTGTCACAAAATACTAGTCCTCTAAAACTTGTGCCCCCTAACAAGGTCAAACAAGGCCACACAACAAGCAACATTTCTTATACCAATTATATAAGAAGAATGTCTTTGCTTGAGGTAATTTGCTAAAAATCATGTACAACCTCCTGAATTTTCTGATTATTTGGAAGGAAAAACTTAGTTAATTAACCATTGTTGTACACATATGATTTGAAGATGACTATCATTGATAAATGCCAAGAAAAATGCTTTCCTAAATTGGATCATTTCACTGAAGACTTTCAACAGATATGGCATCATTGACATGAGACAAGTCCACTTAGCCAAAATGAATTTTAATGATTAATGATGATTTCACAGGAAATGTTAAACCATGTGCTTTTCCATATTTGATCACTGTATCAATGAATTATTTCAACTGACATGTCATGTCTGAGGAGAGATCAGAGCCAATATGAATTCTAAAGGGCCAAGCTTACAGAATGAAGCAATATCAACTGGCTTACAGAGTGAAGCTTATGACTATTTCCAAGAAGATTCTTGTTCTTTGGCAAGAAGTATGTTTATTGGCTATCAAAAGGCTCTTGTCAACACCCTGTCTCCGAGTTATTTGGTGAATCATCAGCAAAGTAAACTATTTCTACTGCTCTCACGTTTGCAGAAAAAGAAAGTATGATCAACTTCGAAAATTGAACCAATTTTAAAGGATAAACTCACAAAAGGAAAAGAATTCCACAAAATCCTTTAAAGGTCTCATATTTGTCTTTGTCTCAGACCTTCTGCACCATCTGTCTATATGAAAGGTCTTATGATAGGCTAAAATGAATTTTGTTTCTAGCAGGGTGATCCACAAGTAGATATTGTCAGTTGAGATACCCACACACCTACACCATAGACATGATCATCCTCATTAAAAAATGATGTCAGGTTTTCTCTATGCTTTAAAAAATTTGTAGACTCTACTGTGTGATGAAATATTTATTTAGGTCACATGCTAATCTTGACTGTTAATCTGTGACTATGAGATGCAACATGGTGAGAATGCTAACAGCTTTGCCTTTGTGTGGAAGAGTGGTACTAATGTATAATCCATTGGAGCTTGAAAAAAGAAAAAGAAAAAATTCCAGCAGGGTGAAAGGAGTTGGAAAGACAAAATTAAGAACGGAAGCTGAGGCCTTAGAACAACCTATTGAACATATGATAGAAGGTGAACGATAAGAAGGCAATTGCATAGAAACAGAAAACAAGAAACCAAGTGAGTTTATTGAAGAGAATGAAGCCATCAATATCAGATTTCAGGCAACAGTGCCCGATGAAGTATGAGATCTGTCTCTCATCCCTCTTACGATGACTTCTAACTAGGAAAATATGGATGTTGGCATTCCTTAATAACCAGTGTGAGCATGAAGACATCAAAACTATTGGGCTATTATCACATGGCTTGAAGTAAAGGTGAGCCATAGATTGAAAGCCATGTTAAGATTGAACTGCTAGCTTACCAAGCTGGTAAAGTCTTTGGTAGTTGTACCAAATGACCTAGGATCAAATGACCTGGGAGGGTTAGGGATATTTGGGGATGGCTAACCTCTGATCTAGCCCATTGCCTAAGGTCCCTTTCTATAAAAAAATTAAAAGAAAAAGAAGAAAGAAAGAAAAACCTTATTAATTCACATCCAGACTTAAGATTTCATCCAAGAGAAATATATGCAACTGTAATCCAACACTAATCATAATGCTATGCAACAGAAATTTATTTGTATCAAATAGGATTTCATTTCAAGTATGAGAAAAGATGAAAAAGCCTACTCTATTAACCACCTTTTACGGCCTTTAGAGTTCAATTTTTGAAAGATTTAGATATTATCATACATGGAAATCCATAGGAATCTAAACATTGTAAGTTCTTTCATAATTTTGAATTATTTTCTGCCTGCATTTAAGATCCTCTTAACAGAGGGGTTAAAATAAACCTTCTTTTAAGTCACAGCATGAGATTTCATACTCCCCATAGTGAAGGAGCTTATTTCCTAAATATATTTTGTATCTCTTGAACTAAAATGAACACAAGATAACCTATGTAAAAGCTACAGTACCAACGCAGAAATAAAAAGAAGAAAACTTCATTTTATTTAATAAATAAAAGGTTTCTCTTCTTTCATAATGTGACTTCATGAGTCGAAGGCATGAACCCTTTTGACTCTAGGTACAAAATATAGTTCCTTTGGAGGTGTGACTCTACCTATCCATTCCATGTGCTCTTTCCCTTTCCTTCTAACTTTTCTCAGAAATCATTGAAAAACAAAGTAAAACATCCCCTTGTCCCCTACTTCGTTTCTAAGTATACTACAAATTAAACAGGCCATTAAACTTGGTTCAGAAAAACTTGAAAATGTATAAAATATCTGCTAGAACCCCCCATATCCCTAGTTTGCCTCCAGGTTATTTTCCTTTATGCCAAACTCTCTAATAACACATTGATTTCTAAAGTTTTGAACCTTTGTAGGTCAATTTAAGCAATCTAATTCAAGAAAGGCAAACATGCAATCTTTAATTTGTGAATTTTTATTTATATTCTACGGGCAAAACTCTTAAATTTCTCTAATAATCTCATTTCTAATTTGCCCTTCCTTGTTTGTACCATATGTCCACCTCAACATTCTTATAATTACACTCTCTCTTACTCTATATAGTGCATCCTAGATCTATATTACAAGTTTTGACTCATAACCATCAATGATTTAAAGGTACTTAATCATTCGAACTCTCTAGATTGAAACTCAGTACATCTCTACTTAGTCCATCCTATCTTGATTTTCTTTTTTCCTGAGACATCTTGTTCTATTTACCCATCTTATCATATAAAATAACCAAGTTAAGAACAATGATGTATCTGAGGAACCACTCTTATCTAGCAATTCAACCAGTACTCTAAATTGTTGCTTCTAATCCATTCATTTGGTCCAACTATTTTTTGACCTTTAATGTATTCTTGAAATTCACATTCAACATTACCATTAATAAATTGATATTTTTATTGCAATTGATAAAGCATCTAGAAGCCAGGGCGCTTCTACATACCAGCAATAGGCTAACACTTGATGAAGCCAGTTGCCTCCTAGTACTCTTTTGTCTCTTTAGAAATCTTAATCATAGTTGTTCCCTCACACATGCATTGAAATTTAAAACTAACTAATAGTGCAAGCAATGTGCCTTTATTCCTGACCATCCATCAAATACACTCACTGAACTGTGCACCCACAAATAAAGCTATCATAATACGTTGCCTTAAGCTTTTTCAAATAGAAAAAAAAAGAAGGCACACAGATTCTTCTTGATCTGATTCAATTGTCTTCAAAAGGATATTGCCATGAAAGTTGACCTTTCCCGCATGGATCCACAATTGATGGTTGATCAAACAACCTCAACAATAGTATGTGGTAACCCCCTTAAAGGCCTAGTTGGGAAAGAGCCTAAAGGTTAGACTACCTTGAAGGCTTCTATTGTGCTACTGCGTTTATTAAAGAAAGAAGCAACTTCGGGATTAGCTCTTCAAGTTGATAAGTATTTCTATTATTTAATCTGCTCATATCTAGGAGCTTATAGTATTAAACATTCTATTACTTGTGCTTTGATTTGTTTCACAGTTGTGAAACGTGATTAGGTAGAGGTCTATCCGGATTTGTATTTGTAAAGCTTGCTTGTGTCCGGAAACAAGTGTTGCTAGCTAGGTTGGGTAGTGGTGATTTATTTGTAAGGCTTGCTTGTGCTCGAAAATAAGTGTTGCTAGCTAGGTTGGCTAGTGGTGATTAGTTAAATACCCAAGGTGTTCTTGGAAAGTGGATGTAGGTGCAGAGTTGGCACTGAACCACTATAAAATTAGTGAAATACCCAAGGAAAAATCATTGGCATTGGTAAAATTGGTGTCACACCTCATACATATATTGAAAATGTCTTGTTAGTTAATGGTTTAAAGCAAAACTTGTTAAGTATTAGTCAATTATGTGATAAAGGTTTTAAAGTAATTTTTTAATCGTTTGTTTCATTGTTTCAAATCCTGCTGATAATTGCATGAAACTTATTGATCATAGGCATAGAAATATTTATACTATTGATTTGAATTATTTAAATGATCATGACTTTGATTGTTTAGTTGCTATGAATGCTAAAATTGCTGAATTGAGTTGGTTATAGTATCATAAACTTATACATGTTAGCATGGATCTTCTTTCAAAACTATTTAAAAAGGATTTAGTCAAAGGTTTACCAAAATTAAATTTTGAAAAAAATAAGATTTGCGATGCATGTCAACTAGAAAAACAAACTAGAGTTTCATTTAAATCTAAAAATATGATTTCAACTAATAGACCATTGAAATTATTGCATATGAATTTATTCGGACCAACTAGAACTACAAGTCTAGGAGGTAAGTGTTACGGTTTTGTAATTATCGATAATTTTTCTCGATTTACTTGGGTTTTATTTTTAGCTAGAAAAGATGAAGCATTTTCTGCATTTTAAAACTTATTTAAAAAGATTACAAATAAAAAGGGAGTTTTTGTTTTATCGATTCGGAGTGATCACGGAAAAAAATTTGAAAATCATTTCTTTGAAAGTTTTTGCAATGAGCATGACATTAATCATAATTTTTTTGCACCTAAGACACCTTAACAAAATGGGGTTGTAGAAAGAAAAAATCAAACCTTGAAAGAAATGGCCCATACCATGTTGTATGAGAGCAATCTCCCAAAGTACTTTTGGGGTGAAGAAATTAACACCTCATATTACATTTTAAACCGAGCCTTGATTAGACCTATTTTAAAAAAGAGACCCCTTATGATCTTTACAAAAATCAAAAACCCAATATTGCATATTTTCATATTTTCGGATGTCAATGTTTTATATTGAATAATGAAAAATCAAATCTTGATAAGTTTGATCCAAAATCTGATAAATGTATTTTTCTTGGTTACTCTTCTTCTAGTAGAGCTTACAGAGTTTTCAACAAAAATACTTTAGTAATAGAAGAATCAATTCATGTCGCTTTTGACGAAACTAATGATCTTCCAATGAGGGAGAGAAAGGCTATTGATGATACAGGAGAAATTAAAATCAAGTGAAAAAAATTACTTTGGAGGAAAAAGAAGACACAAATATTCAAACCAATCAAGAAGAGAAAAATCATGAAGAACCACAAGGTAATCATGACCTAGAAAAGGATTGGAGGTATGTACACAATCATCCTAAGAAATTTATTATTGGTGATATCTCGCATGGTATTAAAACTAAATCTTCATTTAAAGATACTTATAATAACTTAGAATTTGTATCTCATATTGAACCTAAATGTTTTGAAGATGCTAAAGATGATATAGAATGGATAAATGCTATGCATTAAGAATTAAATCAATTTGAAGAAAATAATGTATGGACGCTAGTTAATAGACCACATGATCATCCAATTATTAGAACTAAATGGGTATTTAGAAACAAGTTGGATGAGCATGGTAATATAGTTAGAAACAAAGCAAGACTAGTAGCTAAAAGTTATTGTCAGAAAGAAGGAATTGATTTTGATGAAACTTAAGCTTCTATTGCTAGATTAGAAGCTATTAGATTGTTACTTGCTTTTGCATACTTTATGAATTTCAAATTATATCAAATGGATGTTAAAAGTGCTTTTCTAAATGGTTATATTGCCGAACAAGTAATTATCGAGCAACCATCAGGATTTAAGAATCACTTGTTTTCAAACCATGTTTTCAAATTGAACAAAGCATTGTATGGTTTGAAGCAAACTTCTCGATTATGGTATGAACGATTAAGCAAATTCTTGATTAGCAATAAATTCATTAGAGAAATGTTGATACAACAGTTTTTATTAAAAGAGAAAATGATGATATGCTTATTGTCCAAATTTATGTTGATGACATCATTTTTGGTTCTACTAACGAAATATTATGTCAAGACTTTGCAAAGCTTATGCAATGAGAGTTCAAGATGAGCATGATGAGAGAATTAAATTAGTTTCTTGGGCTACAAATCAAGCAGAGTGATGATGGAATCTTCATTTGCCAATGCAAATATATTAAAGAAATGTTAAAGAAATTTGGCATGAAAACTTCTAAGTATATCGGTACACCTATGAGCTCTTCTTGTAGACTAGACTCTTGTAGTACTGATAAAAGTATTGATTTAAAATTATATAGAGAAATGATAGAATTTTTATTGTATTTGACTGCTAGTAGGCCAGATATATTATTCAGTGTATGCATGTGTGCTAGATATCAAGCTAACCCTAAGGAACCCCATTTATTAGCTGTTAAGAGAATATTGAAATATTTGAGTGGTTCAGTAAACTTAGGATTATGGTATGATAAACAATCTAGCATTGACTTAATAGGGTGCACTGATTCAGATTTTGCAGGTTATAAATTACACAGAAAATCTACTAGTGAAACTTATCAATTTCTAGGTGTTAATTTAATCTCATGGTTTAGTAAGAAACAAACTTCAGTGGCACTGTCCACAGCTGAGGCTGAGTACATTGCGGCTGGAAGTTATTGTGCTCAAATCTTATGGACTAAACAACAACTAGAAGATTATGGCATCAAACTTAAAGATATTCCAATAAAATGTGATAATACTAGTGCTATTAATTTAACCAAAAATCTTATTCAGCACTCTAGGACAAAACATATAGAGATTAGGCATCATTTTATTAGATATCATGTTAATAATGGTAATATTATGCTTGAGCATGTTTGTACTGATCTGCAGCTCGCTGATATTTTCACAAAACCCCTTGATGAATCAAAATTTGTAAAATTAGAAGAGAGCTTGGTATGCTTGACCCTTCTATAGTCATCATGATTGTTTAATTTATATACACACCTATACTCATTATGATTGCATGTATTTTATATCATATGAATCGCAACTGTTTGATCTTCATACTCCTTATTTTTAATATTTTTATTGGATCAATTTCAAATTATTTCGAATGATGTAATGAATGAACGAAATATTTTTTTCTGGTATTTTAATCGGTCTACCGGTTTTCATGTTTTAGTATTCCACTTTTTGTCAACCGGTCTTCTAGTTTTCCTATTTTGGAATACCAATTTTGCATTATTGGCATTCCAAAATGGAGATAGGAACCGCTGCTTCTTAAACTCTTCTTGCTTCCAATTCCATTTATTTTCAAAGCCATGCATCACTTTCTTCTTCTCCAAGCCGAGCGTCCTCCTCTTCTCTTCAAGCTTGATTCCAACCTCATATCCCCTTGCTTTCTTTGGATCAATGGCTCCCAAAGGTAAATCTGTGCGTAGATCATCATTTTGAGGTATTAGTGAGTGCTCTCCTTCTAATCCTTCAAGCTTTCAATCTATGTTTAGAAGATCTGTAGCATTTGGAAAAATTATTGATTTTGAGTTTCTAGCTTCTGAAAAATTTTCCATTAGAGAAATTTAGCATATCAAGGTTGGGAACACTTACTTAAGACAAACCTATCTATTTACACCGATCTTGTTAAAATTTTCTATCATAATATTAGTTTTGGAAATGATAGAGTAACTTTAACTGTTAAAGGTGTTAGAATTGAATTTGATGAAAATTTCTTGAGTCAAATTTTGAACATTTCAAGTATTGATCTTGGTGATGATACTCTTGAAAACATGAAGTATAAATTAGAAACTGTCCTGGATATTGATGATGCTTCTAATATTGATCGTGTTTTTGCTAAAGATCTGAATGCAGAAATGAGATTACTTCATAGTATTGTTCCACGCTGTCTTACTTCTAGGAGTGGTAGCTTTGACTATGTGAATGACCGAGACTTAGCTTTCATGTTTCATGTTGTAACCCAAACTCATCTACACCTGCCTAGAAAAATGATTTATGTGATGAGAGAGACTGTTAGTAGATCTAGAGCTACCCTACCCTATGGTCTACTTCTTACCCATGTATTTAATCATTTCGATATTGATGTTAGGGGTTAGAATGTCTACCACCTTAGCGATAATGATGTTTACAATGAGCGTGTCTTAATTCGTATGGGTTTTGCTAAGGTAGATGGCCTTTGGACTAGGAGCAAAGAAAAAATGCAAGTACTTCATGCACCTGTCCAGAGGGAGCAATCTACTGTGCCTTAGAAATTTTTCACTAAACATTAGAGTTACCCTTCTGTTTCTGTTGAAAATCAAAATTATCCTTCTGATTCTAATGTACCTCAGAATTTTACTTCTATGTTTACTGATCCTCCTACAAATTACACCTACAAGTTTTTGAATAAGGTTTTATGCCTTTGGACCCCAATCCTTCTATTAATACTAATCCTTCTTTTGTTAACAATCATACTACTGATCCGAATCCGCCCAATGTTCCACCATCCGTTCAGAATCCTTTCCAACCAAGTCAACCTATGGTTACCAAAATGGACCCTGATGATATGGAGCCTTTGGTTCGTAGGATTTCTGATGTTGTTTCTCTTGGTGGATCTATCAACAGTTCATCTTCTTGTCTTCTGATACTACCATGATTTCCACATATCTTCAATGTTCTCTACCCTAAGTGAAATCAAATTAAGCCTATATTATTTATAACGCAGTGTGACCATCATTAAAGGAAAAGCTTTCAATTATGGTACTATGATGGACATTTCTAATTTCTTTGTCGAGTTAGGCAAGCTGAAAAAGGATGTGAACTCTTTGTTGGATAGTGCTGGCATTGCAAGTAATGAGATATCTTCCTTTAGATTGTAAACTATCAAGGCCCAACATGCTCTTGATAGTCATTCTAAGCTCATTACTAAGTGCCACAATATGCAACAAGAAATTCAATCTTTTATATCTCAGTTGTCTCCTAATGTTGAAGACTCCACTCGACGTCCTGCCCCTCATTTGAGGTCATCTCATCCTTTCAGACGTGCTCGTGGATCTTCTTTGTCTTCTTATGTTGATATCATAGACTGATGTTGCTTCTGATTTCGATTGATATATATGTGTGTGGATATGTAACTGATCTCTAAAATTTTAATACAATAATTCCTTTACTTGAGCTATTTGATTGCAAGTGGGATATTTTCGAATAATTTTAATTTTTATTTAGTTAGAAATTTTGTTGTAATTTTTTATTTAAAATTGTTTATTCTGAAAATCTACTTTCCAAGAATTTCTAATTCTTAATTATAAATACATTTCCTATCAAAGAAATATAATCGACTTGAATTTTAAATAATTTCATTTGAAAATTTTCAAATTGATGATAATATGGAGTATATTTCCTTTTTAAAAATTTTTGAATAGATTTGTTAATAGTTTCAAACTTTGGATTTCTAATTGAAAATTTTCGTCGTATAATTCTTTGTTGAAATTCTCAATGTGAGTCATCCTCATTAATTTGTCTAAAAATACATCCTCACAGGTTAGTAATTACCTTTCATAATGTCTTAGTTACAAAAATATTATATAATGTATACAACCATGGAAGGAAGGTATCTATGTGTTATAAACCTCTTGACCTTCTATCCATCAATAGCAATTTTTCAATAAATTTAAAAATTAATACTAATGAAAAAACTAATTATATATTATAATGTTATAGGTAAGTAATCAAATAATCCTTCAACACCAAAAATCACCTTCATCTTCAACACCAAAAATTACCTTCATAACTTCTAGGTATCACTAATAAAAGAGGAAAATTAAAAAATATTTTTTTTATTTCATTATGATAATAAGGCCATAATTGAATTGACGAATCAAAAAAGTACCAACTAAAATATAAACCAGCATATATGACTTCATCATAAGTCTATAATATAATATAAAATAATAATGTTATTTTCTTTAAGTTTATCAAAGTCTGAAAAGAATTTGGTAAATCAATTAATCAAGGGACTATGTAGAAATGGAGTCCTTAAAGCACTGAGAAGGAAAGGATTTAAGCCCAATATTTGATCACCAGCAGTGGATACCCAACCTCAATGCTTAGATAGCCCATGAAGAAGATTCGATGTTATAAAAACAAAGCTGATTTAGTGATCCTATTAGAGCACAATCCTTTAAGAAATTTCTCCTTCCATCCCTATGATGTATGCTCTTATAAAGGTAATAAAATAAAATTATACAAGGTTGAATTATATTCTTAATGGATATGAGGTAGATTATTTACGGGATACTAGTTACAAATATCCTTTGAGAATTCACCTATATGAGAATTATCGTAATAAGCCATGACTAAGGGTTTAGGCTAATTCTAGGAAATTTTTATGAAAAATCAAGGTATTAAGCGTTAGGCCTTTAATATTAAATGACCACTTAAACCAATTAATCTATACTTTCTATGTGATTACTAAAAGTCCTAGTTAAGAATACATTTCAAAGTCTAATATATTATGCTTTCTTTAGATGCATACAATTAACACTAAGTAAGGTTCAAGTCCACCGAATACCTCACCTATTACATAGTATAAGATGTCTTAAAATTTATGTTATATTAATTTTATTAATTTTTAAAATTTAAAACTTTTATACAAAATTACTAACTATTTTTATGTTTTAAAAATAAAAAATTAAATTAAAAAATAAAAAGAAGCGCGAGATGGACAGGTGCTTTCGCTCATCAGCATCAAGCATTTCGCTCATGAGGCACGAGGGTTTTTTCTCATCACGAGCACAAGCACTTTGCTTGTTATAGGTATGAGCCTTCGTAACACTTCAAACCATTTGAATTTTTATCATTTTCATGTATGACTTGAGAATAATAGTTATTAAGCCTTTGAGGCCATAAATGGTTGTGCCGTTAGGGGTTATCTATATTAAGCTTATAAATAGATTCAAAAATTTAAAGTTATAGGTAATTCAAGCCTAAATCTATTTTTTATTAATTTTGCTGAAGTTTTGCTCAAACTTTTACTTTTTATTATTTTATTATTTCTAACTTTATCTTTGGGCATCCGTAGGAATGAAACTAATGCTTAAAGTAGTCCCTAATATGCCTCAATACGAGCATAGTTCTCAACTTCTTTATTTTAAATTCTTACATTTCAATTTTTGCTTATTATAATTTAAATTTTTAGCAATTATTAGGCAACTTATTTTTGTAAAGTCAAAGTGCAACAAAAAAAATTTTCTTTTTATTTTTTTGTAATTTAACAAATAAATCTTTTTATATAGTATATTTTACATATGCTAAATGATTTTGATGATGGTTTCTCTAAGATAAAACGATTCCATTTTGATTTTTCTTGAGACAAAGATATCTTAAAGGCCCATTCAAAATCCAACGGATTCAATAGATGTGGAGCTAAATATATATATAATGTTCTTAATAATACATGTAGTTTCAAATTTTTATTTTATTTTATTTAAAAAAAATGTGTATACCTATGCACGATTTTCCTTTTTCTAGTTCAAGACGATGGAATGAGGGCAGAAGAGTTCCCTTTTGCCCCGATTTATATAATAATAAATGTAGTTTCAAAATTTTATTTTATTTTATTTAAAAAAATGTGTTCCTTTTTCTAGCTCAAGACGACGGAATGAGGGAGTTCCCTTTTGCCTCGATTTATATAATATATTAATAGATTTAATTATATAACAAAGTAGCAAATATCAGGCCTTAGAAATAGTAAGGAGAAAAAAAAAAAAGGAAAAAACGAAGAAAGAAAAAAATTACAGCGCTTTCCTAATTGTTATTTTTTCATCCTCATTTACTTTGGACTCACGTAAGGACGATTTCTATGAAACAAAACTTTCCAACGTAATAACGGCCTCTTTCTGTAACGGACAAATTGGTGACACGGTGCCAAAAATGTGGCTCACCACCCGCGCCTCCCGTTTTAAAAATTTGGACTCTTATGACGGATGGATGCCGGGAATTTCTACCCCAAATTTGGTCAATAGCCCCCTATTTTTTTTATAAAAAAAAAATTAAACTATCCTTCTTTTTTTCTCTCCACACTCCCACCTCATCTCCTGCCCTCCCCCCTCCCTCCTCTCTTCGGCGCCGCCCTCGTCTCCTCCCCCCTTCCCAGCACTATCCCTTTCCCTTTCGGTTGTTCCTCCCCACTCTCCAGCAACATCCCAACGTCTTCTTTTTCGGCAGTGGCTCTTCTTTCGATATTGTTTGGCCAAACTGTTGTTCGGTCCTATTTGATCGAATAGAGGGCCTTTGTTCGGTCATATTAGTCGAACGAAGGCCATCCGTTTGGCCTGTTTGGTTGAACGGTGCTCGAGAGGCGAGGGGGACGCCGGGGGCAGAAAGGACCAGTGCCCGGGGGGCGGAGGGGCGTGGGGGCTAGAGAGCCGGTGCTAGGGAGTAAGGAGGAGATGGGGCTGGGGTGCCGGAGAGTGGAGGGGTGCTAGGAAAGAGAGAAAAGATGGAGAGGAAAGAAGACGAAAGACCGAGGTGAGGTTAGAGTTAATGCTTGTTTTGGCGTTTACCTTAATAAAAACCCCTCCTATAAATAAAAAAAAGGACACTAACTATGGATCTTTGAGATAATGCATTTCAATCATTTTAGTTTAACATTGCTTAGGAAAAAAAATTATTTATGCACTTAATTAAATAAGTATTGAAGTGGGTTATTAGGATTTTTAAGATATAGACTAATTGGGCAATATATGCCAAATATTACATAAAAAAGTGAGTTATTTACTGATTATGCATGATATATATCAATCAAATAATTTCAAAGTCCACTAAAAATCGAGTGAGCCAAATATTACACTACGTTTTCTCATTATCAAAGGAAACTAACATGGAAAAGAACAGGAACAAACTTACATCCATCAACTCTCTCATCTTTACTCATTCCAGTGAAAATTCTTTCACTGATCTAGGACTATATAATGTCAAATGACATGTCACCAAGGCTGTCTTTCAAGATAGCAATCTGCCCCTCTTTGGTGAGAACATCTTCATCCAGTTCTTCAATTTTCTTTTTAAGACAAAGAACTTCATGATTTAGAAGCATAACTGCCTCTCTTGAGCGCTTCGCTTCACTTTCATTTTTCTTCAGCATCTATGACAAGTGTAACCATGTGATTTAATTCATAATGGTTTGCTAAAAATACTGTACCATGTTACTTTTTACGTCAAGATACTCAAAAAGACAAAAGATGGGAAAAGATACTCTAATAATTTTTATCTAATGTTTTCTCTCATCATTGAGGATGCATGATTGACCTAGTTCTAAACTGCAGAATTAGACACCTATATACATATCTAAATATGGATAGTTACACAAATATAAAGGTGATATACATCAAAGATATTACTAAAATGGAAGAATACAAATATTGGTCTGTAAAGAAAGTAGGATACATCTGCATCAGAAGAATGATATTTGTATTCTTCCATTTTAGTAATATCTTTGATGTATATCACCTTTATATTTGTGTAACTATCCATATTTAGATATGTATATAGGTGTCTAATTCTGCAGTTTAGAACTAGGTCAATCATGCATCCTCAATGATGAGAGAAAACATTAGATAAAAATTATTAGAGTATCTTTTCCCCATCTTTTGTCTTTTTGAGTATCTTGACGTAAAAAGTAACATGGTATAGTATTTTTAGCAAACCATTATGAATTAAATCACATGGTTACACTTGTCATAACAGATGCTGAAGAAAAATGAAAGTGAAGCGAAGCGCTCAAGAGAGGCAGTTATGCTTCTAAATCATGAAGTTCTTTGTCTTAAAAAGAAAATTGAAGAACTGGATGAAGATGTTCTCACCAAAGAGGGGCAGATTGCTATCTTGAAAGACAGCCTTGGTGACATGTCATTTGACATTATATAGTCCTAGATCAGTGAAAGAATTTTCACTGGAATGAGTAAAGATGAGAGAGTTGATGGATGTAAGTTTGTTCTTGTTCTTTTCCATGTTAGTTTCCTTTGCCTTTTCTTTTAACATACATTTCTTGTTTCTTTGTTGTCTAAGGCTGAGAGTGTCAATTGCTGGTGAAGTTTTTTGGTTATAAACCATACGTTCTTTTGAAAGAGTTTATTGATTAGATATAAAAGGATTAACTATTTGGAGAGCCTTTTTTTCCCCTGCTTTCAATTTACAATGTTTTTTGTCTTGCTATGGCCATATATTTCCTTATGTATATGTTCTCTTTTCTCAGTGCAAGACCATTATGTAAACAGAAAACACTTGGAAATGTAGCTGTCCGACAGGCTGGGCCAGCTACATAAACATTGTAAGAACTTGATTTTGAGACTCCAATGGTAGTTTGTTTTTATGTGTTTGGGTAATGATGTTGGCCATAAATTAGACAATTAATTCTTGTTAGGTTCACAGGCATGCTGATTTTGGTTCAGGTCCAGGAAAGCAAGAACATTGTGAAGGTTGTATGGTTAGAGCAAATAATATTGTAGATTTTTTTTTTTTTGTCTTTATTAGATTGTACTGGGTGCTTTTATGGATCTCTTGATCTCATGTAAGATTAGTTGGGGATGGGTGGATAAGGATTTCAGTGGCCATATTATATGCTAAAAAGAGGGAACTTGCTTAGAAGTGTGCATTGCAGGACTTGAGGGAAATTTTGAATAATGTAAATTAGCCATCATCTTTGATTTTCTAACAATTTACCCTGTAAAAGTGGAATAAGGCCAGATAGCTTCTGTGTTTTTTTGGTGACATTTATTGAAAAGGGTGTGTTCATCAAATAAAATTGATGTTATGGTGAGGATTTTGACTTGCCTCTTTACTTTGAAAAATATTCATTTGATATACTTGAAACCTTGAATTCACTGATTCAGAAAGAATCCTTATCTCCTAAATTTATGGATAATTAAATGAAAACTTATTTGGAACTAATAGTTATACAAAATAATGAGAAAACGTAGTTTGCATAGATGTTCTATTTATTGTTTTGTGCCTGTTTGTTGGGAATAAGAATATTGAGATACAAGCATGATGAATGTAATGGGAATAAGAATATTGAGATACATATGTGATAAAACTATGGAGAATAGAATTAGGTCACTATAAAATAAGGTGATGAAGATATTTGCTTCGAAAATAGAGGTTCCAATAAGGAGAGGTACTTGAATATGTTGAAAAGAACCTAAGGCATGGGCTGGAAGACATAGAGTGAAAGCTGTTAGAAAGGGCACAGAAAAGCTTATAGTAATATAAAGATAAACATGAAGACATGTTATTGGAAGAAAAATGAAACTCATAATGTTGTCTTTGGTGGAAAAGTTCATAGTAATGCTGAAATTCAACATTAAAACGAGTAGTTACCGGAAGAAAAGCAAACCCCAAAATGATGGCTTTGATTATAGATTTAAAAGCACCGTCTTTGGTGTTATGAGTATCTATATGGATTGTCCGATATAAAGGTTGTAGATTTTACCTGCTCATATCTTACGAGTGGCTTTGTGTGCTAATGAATAGTGCGTTTTCTCCAATATATGCTTCTCAAGCTGATCAAATACATCTATGAAACTTGGTAGTGGCACATTTGAGACCTAGTTTCCCACCAAAAGGTCTTTGCACTGACCGGTGATATGCAGATCTGTCACACACCAATACATCACTCAACGACAGTTTCTGCTTATTCATTGGGTGCGACATACCTGATAGGCTTATTTACCTGAAATTGCAAATCTTGCATTTAGTCATTGTATATGCAATAAGTTTTAGCAATCCAACACATGAGGACGATATTGATGTTTGATATCAACTGATTCTGCTGTGAGCATAATTCAAGCTTTGTTTTTATAGGTTCCATTGTTGCGATTGTGGTTCTAGGCTTCTTGGAGCTTATGGTATCGAATAGCAGAAGAAATTTTTCAAGGTTTGACCGTGTCATGCTGGGTGAACAAACAATCTTGCTAGAGAATAAATTGCACTTTTTCTATAATTATAGAACTCATAGAACAGATTTATTGGTGAATATTTTTTTTCCTATAATTTCCTTCATAGGTATCCAAAGGTTTAAGTGGGGAGGAAGGCATGAGTTGTTTGATATTTTGTGTACATAAATGATTTTGCCATCAAACTTCATGCGATAGAACTTGTCTCACTGAATTTCCTTTTACCTTTAGAAAAAGAGATTTTTCATCTTCGGGGATAAGCTAGCCCTATGCCGAAATGAGCATTTCAAAAGGTGGTGTTTTGTTATTGTGGATGGATGTCATTATTAATTCATCAAATAAAGGATGGCTTGTATTAGTGGTTTATAGTATAACGCAACTATTGATCTGGGATGTGCCTCATAACATTTTGATATGTAAAGGCCATTCTTTTATGATGCAAAGGGAACAAATGGGTTTCTTAATGGTAGACCTCTTTCTTAAATTTGTTTTCTTGTAGTTGAACTAATTCAACAATTTCAATATGCGTGACTTTGGTTATATGGTGTTCTGTTGTGAAGTAGAACAGCCTATTAGGGCAGATACATTGCCCTTCCTTTGTTCGTATCACGGTATGTAGTTATCCCTTGTATGTACTTCGAGGCACAATTATGGATTGTAAACCCAATGGTAGACCTCTTTCTTAAATTTGTTTTCTTGCAGTTGAACTAATTTAATAATTTCAATATGCATGACTTTGGTTATATGGTGTTTTGTTGTGAAGTGGAACAGCCTATTAGGGCAGAAACATTGCCCTTCCTTTGTTTGTATCACATTTGGTATGTAGTTATCCCTTGTATGTACTTGAAGCACAATTATGGATTGTAATTTTGACAATCGCTAATGATATGTGATGTGGTCAATAGCAATGCATTCATGTAAGATGTTGTTCATATGGGCTTTGTGAACAAGAATATTGATTTGTGGAAAATGATGCATTCTTGAAGCAGTCCTGCTTAACCATTAACAGAAGGAAAGCTATTATATTAAGTAAGTATCACCATGTATTGTCCTTTCAGGCGGATGCTAGTTTTAGGCTTGTGATTATTATTAAGAGGCCTACAAATTGCGGAAATCCATGTTTGTTGACCCAATTATTGATTTTGATGATTAATAAAAGATATGAGTATATTCATTTTATTTTTAATATATTTAACAAGTGTTTCAGGGATTAAAATGTTTGATCAATCAAAATGGATAAAGAAACATGTTTTGAATCAATATTTTAAAAGGAATTTTCAAAGTTCAGAGCCTGGGGTCGACACCCAAATAGTCAGGAGCCGACCCCAAGGCGTATCAGAAAGTTTCTGAGATTTTGGCACGATCCGGAGTCGACACCCAAGGTTTCGGAACTGACTCCAACCTGAGATACAGAGAAGTGCATTCTGTTTCAGTTTCTGGAGCTGACACATAGAATTTGGGAGCCGACACCTGAGATTTCGGGAGCCGACACCTGAGTTTCTGGAGCTGACTCTAACCTGAGAACAGAGAGCATGTTTTATGGACTTTTTGGAGCCGACACCTGAATTTTTGGAGCCAACTCTAACCTGAGAACAGAGAGCATGTTTTATGGACTTTTCTGGAGCCAACACTTACATTTTTCGGAGCCGACTCCCAAAAGCGACGAGCCGACACTTACCTTTTTCGAAGCCGACTCTCCAACAACTTTTTCTTTACTATTTTTGAACACCCGACTTGGAGCCGACACCTGAAAAGTTGGAGCCGACTCCAACTGGAACAGATTTTTTATCTGTAAGAACGTACTTCAACGGTAAGATTTATTTTCACCTAACCTCTAACGGCTATTTTCTTTGTGTGTAGAAGAATCCAAACATCTCCAATGGCTATATTTCCCTCCTAAAATTTGGATTAAGAGATCTATAAAAAGGAGGGAATCGTCCGTTTGAAGGTGGTGATACAGAGAGAAAAATAGATTGAAAAATTCAAGATATCTTGAGCAAGGAATCAAAGAGGGAAGAGTCAAAGCTCAAATCCATCATCCTCAGAAAGCTCAAAGAGAAATCCACAAGCTTCTCAAGTTTAAATCAAGGAGATTTTCAACATTTGAAGAGAGAAAGCAAAAGCCCTAAATCCTCATCTTCTCAACTGCAAGTTTCTGAAGAATCTAAGCTGAGGCCCTGATTCAATCTTTCAAAGGAGAAGAGAAAAAGAAGAAAAGCACACATTCAAAGATCTTCAAACAGGCTTTTCTGAACCTTGTTTATTACTTTGTTTATTTGCTCATTTGAGGAGCTGCTATGTACTTAAACTCTATTCTCATTTATTATTTGCTAGTTCAATCAAGGGATTGAATTAGTGGAGGTGGTATACCTCGGTACAAGCTAAGGATAGCTTGTGGTTGGGTTTTGTGCTGGTGAGCCTAGAAAACCAGCTGGGTTCGTTGTAATCCCAGGGGAAACAACAAGTTTTGAGTTGTGAGCTTGTAAAATAACTCGACTGTAATCAAGTAGATTATAGTGTGGACCCAAGTGATTCTTGGGAGTGGACGTAGGTGTTGGATACACAGAACCACTATAAAATCCTTGTGTTTGCCGTGTTTTGACTCTCTTGCCCTATCTCTTTATTTGTGCTTAATATTTATCCTGCATTTAATTTCATTTATTCCAAAGCACATAGTTTCAAAAGGTTAAATTTTTAAGAACCCAATTCACCCCCCCTCTTGGGTTGTCATCTGGGCCAACAATTGGTATCAGAGCTTGTGCTCATTGTTTATTTGATCACACGATCAAGAGCTAAAGATCCAAATGGCAGCTCAAGCTGGATCTTCATTTGCTGAATGTCATTCTACTAATAGACCTCCTTTGTTTAATGGTTCAATTTATTCTTATTGGAAAGCTAGAATGAAAATTTTTATTCAAGCTTTAGATTATGAACTTTGGAGTGTAATCACTAATGGACCAAGCACACCCACACACTTGGTAGATGGTTCAATAGTTCCTAAACCTGAAAGGGATCGGAATGAGAACGATAGAAAAATGGCTCAGCTTAATGCAAAAGCCATGAATGTTTTATATTGTGCTTTAGATGCTAATGAGTTCAATAGAATCTCTACATGTATTTCTGCAAAAGAAATTTGGAATAGATTAGAAGTTACCCATGAGGGTACTAACCAAGTTAAAAAATCTAAAATCAATATTCTGGTGCACAAGTATGAATTGTTTAGCATGGAACAAAATGAAACCATCACATGCATGTACACTAGATTTACTGATATTGTAAATGGTATGAAAAGTCTTGGCAAGACCTATACTAACTCTGAATTGGTTCGTAAAATTCTTAGGTCTCTTCCAAGGACATGGGAAGCAAAGGTAACTACTATACAAGAAGCCAAGGACCTCAACATCTTACCTTTGGAGGAGCTACTTGGATCATTGATGACCCATGAGTTGACCATGAAGCAACATCAAGAGGAGGAAGTCAAAAAGAAGAAAATAATTGCCCTTAAAGCTGCAGAAAAGGTGATAAGCAGCAGTGAGGAAGAAGAGGAAGATGAGGAGACAGCTCTCCTTACTAGAAAATTTAAGAAATTTATGCAAAGAAGGAGACCCTTCCATAAGAAAAGATATGGAACAAAAATGGAAGGAGAAAAAGAAAAAGAAAAGGATAAGAACAAAGAAAAAGAGAAAGATCCCCTCATATGTTATGAATGTAAGAAACCGGGGCACTTTAGATATGATTGTCCTCAACTGAAAAAGGGGCACAAGAAGAAGAAAAAGGCATATGTTGCAACATGGAGTGAAAGTGATGAATCCTCATCCGAGGAGGAACAAAAGAAAGTTGCAAACATTTTCTTTATGGCAAACGACGATAATGAGGTAAGTTCTGAAACATCTTGTGATGATTTTACTTTTGAAGAATTATATGATGCATGTTGGAAGATTATTGAAAAACTATATGACCCAATCCTTTTGATTTTGATGATTACTAAATGCCATTGAGTTCATTAAAAGATATAATGAGTTTATTTAAATAAGCAATATATTTATTTTGAACAATCAATGAGAATGTTAAAGTTTGACTTTAATCAATTTTGAAAGTAACTTTAAGCTCAATGTTTAAACTTTCAAAAAGAAATTTTATAATTCATGTTTTATTCAATGAGTTTTTGGAATAGTTCTTGAATCAATTCTTAATGTCAATTTTATTGAATTCAAGTCAAAACAATGAATTAAAATGAATCTGGAACGATTTTAATGTCAATCAGAAAAGTTTCTGATTTTTGATACGTTCCGGAGCCGACTCCTGAGTTTCAGAGTCGACTCCGCTCAGTGTACAGAAATGTGCATCTGTGTCGAGTCGACCCACGAAATTTGTCGAGTCGACCCCTGATTCTGTCGAGCCGACTCCTTGACTGTGCGAGTCGACTCCGCTCAGACACCAGAAGAGTGTTTTTCTGAGCACTTCGCGAGTCGACCCCAAGCCTTTCACGAGTTGACTCCCGACTTTCAGGAGTCGACACTTTACTTTTGGTGAGTCGACCCCTAACCTTTATAAACATTTCTATTTTTGGTAAGATGAGCTCGAGCCGACTCGGGAAAAGCATGAGTCGACTCCAGCAAATCTGGGCGAAATTTTTATGGATGCCAACTCAGCTCCAACGGTTAGTTTTTTGATTAACGGCTATTTTTCTTTGTCTCTAACGGATATATTCTTGCAGAATCTATAAATAGAGGAGCTCTTTTCAAATCGAAAGAATCAAGAGAGTGAAAAAGAAAATCTTTCAAAAAGAGGGAAAAACAGAGCTTCATTTGAAAAATCATTTGAGTCAAGAAAAGAGATTCAAAAGGAGTGAAATCAGAGAGAGATTCGTGTGCTCCTGAGCTACAATCTACAAAAAGTTCAAGAGGAGATCCCAAAGCAACCAAGAGCAAATCAAGATCTTCCGACCTAGAAAGAAAAGAAGAAAAGCTTCAACCAACATCCAAAAGCTCCAAAGCTAGGAGAATCTGTGCTGAGGCCTGATTCCACACTTCAAAGGAGTTGGAGAAGAGAAGCAAAGAAGCAAGCCTGCATTCAAGTTTATTTAATCAGGCTTTTCTAAACCTAAGCTTTATTTTGATTATTCTGCTCTAGAGGAGCTGTTTGTATTTAAACTCAATTTATTTTCTTGTGTACTGATTCAAGTGGATTGAATCAGTGGAGGTAGTTGTACCTCGTGGTAAGCTTGGGATAGCTTACGTTTTGGTTCGTTGTGACCCCGTTAAAACAACGAGTTGGGTTTTGTGCTGGTAAGCCCGTGTAAAACCGGCTGGGTTCGTTGTGCACCCGGGAAAACAACAAGTTTGAGTTGTGAGCTTGGAAAACAACTCGGCTGTAATCTAGGGAGATTATAGTGTGGACCCAAGTGAATCTTGGGAGTGGACGTAGGTGCTGGTTGCGCCGAACCACTATAAAACCTTGTGTTTGCCGTGCTCATTTGTCTCTTACTCTATCTCTCTTATATTTCTGTTTGTGCATTGCTTCTTAGTTAATTTCTCTCACTTGCACATCTTGAGTAAATCTGTTTAAAACATTTCAAAAAGTCTTAAATTTTTAAGAACCCAATTCACCCCCCCCCCTCTTGGGTTGCCATCTGGGCCAACAATTGGTATCAGAGCAAGTGCTCATTTAGAATTTGATCTCACGATCAAGGGCTAAAGATCCTTATGGCAACACAAAGTGGTTCATGTTTTGCTGAAGGTCATTCTACGAATAGACCTCCTTTATTTAATGGAACCAACTATTCGTATTGGAAAGCTAGAATGAGAAAATTCATTCAAGCTTCTGACTATGAATTGTGGGGAGTAATAATAAATGGACCTAGTACACCCACACACGTAATAGATGGCACTATTGTTCCTAAGCCCGAAAGGGATTGGAATGATAATGATAGGAGAATGGCACAACTAAATGCTAAAGCCATTAACATTTTGTATTGTTCCTTAGACTCTAATGAATTCAACCGAATCTCAACATGTAATTCCGCAAAAGAAATTTGGGATAGGTTGGAAATAACACATGAAGGAACAAACCAAGTAAAAGAATCAAAGATAAATATTTTGGTTCATAAATATGAATTATTTACCATGGAACAAAATGAAACCATCACATGCATGTTCACTAGATTCACCGATATTGTGAATGGTTTAAAAAGTCTTGGAAAAGTATATACTAACTCTGAGCTTGTTCGCAAAATTCTTAGGTCACTTCCAAGGACTTGGGAAGCCAAGGTGACAGCCATACAAGAAGCCAAAGATCTGAACATCCTACCATTGGAAGAGCTTCTTGGTTCGCTGATGACTCATGAGCTTCAAGTTAAACAACATGTCAATGAGGATGAGTCAAGAAAGAAGAAGACCATCGCCCTCAAAGCTGCGAAAAGGAAGTAAGCAGCAGCGATGATGAAGAGGATGATGATGATGAGACAGCCCTCCTTGCAAGGAAATTCAAGAAGTTTATGCAAAGAAGGAGGCCCTTCCAAAAAAAGAGATTTGTTTCAAAAATGGAAGGAGAAAAAGAAAAGGATAAGAAAAAGGAAAAGGACAAAGAGAAAGAGCCCTTAGTATGTTATGAATGTAAAAAGCCAGGGCATTTTAGATATGACTGTCCTTTACTTAAGAAGGCCTACAAGAAAAAAAAAAGGCCTACATGGCAACTTGGACTGACAGTGAAGAGTCTTCTTCCGAAGAAGAAGAACAAAAAGAAGTTGCTAATGTTTGCTTCATGGCGGACGACAACGAAGAGGTAAGTACCGAAACCCCCGATGATGAATTTACATTTGATGAAATGTTTGAAGCTTTCAATGAATTGATGATTGATTTCAAAGCTTTGAAAAAGAAACACAAATCCTTGAAAACTGAAAACTTAAATTTAATTAAAGAGAAAAATGAATTAAATCTTGTAGTTAAAGATGTAAAAGATAAAATAGAAACACTTCTTAATGAAAAGAATGATTGTGTTCATAAGATTGATTTGGTAAAATCTGAAAATGAAAATCTAATTAAAGAAAAAGAATCAATCTCTAATGAAAATGATTTTCTTAAGAAAGATGTTAAAAAGTATAAAGATATTGTTGAGAAATTTACTCTAAGCTCAACTAAACTAAATATGATTTTAGATAGTCAAAAAGCAGTTTTTGACAAAGCAGGTTTAGGGTATAACACATTTAGAAAGCAAAAATTATTGAAAAATATTTTTGTAAAAGGTAACCAAAGTAATATTACTTGTTTTAAATGTAATAAAAAAGGACATAAATCTTTTGAGTGCAAAACAAAGTAATAATAAAAAATTAAACACTAAAAGAAAGAAAATTTGGGTTCCGAAAGGAACAATTTTTATTGCTACTAACCATGAAGGACCCAAGAAAGCTTGGGTACCTAAACATAAAGTTTAAATTATGTTGCAGGAATGTCTTGTAGCCAAAAGATCAAAGAAAAAGTGGTACCTTGATAGTGGCTGCTCAAGACATATGACGGGTGACAAAGATGAATTCATCACCCTGGAAGAAAAGAAAGGTGGAGTTGTTACGTTTGGCGATAATGGTAAAGGTCAAATTATGGGCCTTGGTAAAGTACGTATAACTCCATCTACATTTATTGATAATGTACTTTATGTTGATGGTTTGAAGCATAATCTAATTAGTATAAGCCAATTGTGATAAAAACTTTAATGTTTCATTTAAATCTTCTATATGCACTGTAACTAATTCTATTGATAATAGCATTGTATTTACGGGTTATAGACATGGCAATGTTTACTTGGTTGATCTAGAAAAATTATCTTTGAGTGATCATTGCTTAATTGCTGACAATGCTAATATAAATGAAATTAGTTGGTTGTGGCATCGTAGATTAGGTCATGCAAGCACACACCTTATTTCAAAATTAATTAAAATGGATTTAGTTAAAGGATTACCTAAACTAGTTTTTGAAAATAATAAAATATGTGATGCATGTCAATTTGGAAAACAAACTAGAAGTTCTTTCAAATCTAAAAATGTTGTTTCAACTTCTAGGGCTTTAGAGCTACTTCACATGGACCTTTTTGGACCAACTAGAACCACAAGTCTAGGAGGAAAGAAATATGGTCTAGTGATTGTAGATGATTATTCTAGATATACTTGGGTAATGTTTTTAGCTCACAAAGATGAGACTTTCTCGATATTCCTGAAATTCTTCAAGAAAGTCACAAATGAGAAAAACACTACCATAGTATCTCTAAGAAGTGATCATGGAACTGAATTTGAAAATCACTTATTTGAAAGTTTTTGTTCTGAAAATGGTATTAATCATAATTTTTTAGCCCCTAGGACTCCACAGCAAAATGGTGTAGTTGAAAGAAAAAATAGAACCTTAGAAGACATGGCCCGTACCATGCTATGCGAAAGTAACCTACCAAATACTTTTGGGCGGAAGCTATTAACACAGCATGCTACATCTTAAATCGAGCCCTAATAAGACCAATCTTAAAGAAAACACCTTATGAATTATGGAATGAAAGAAAACCCAATATAAAATACTTTCATGCATTTGGATGTAAATGTTTTATTCATAATAATGGTAAAAACAATTTAGGCAAATTTGATGCTAAATCTGATGAAGGAATATTCTTAGGATATTCAACAACTAGTAAAGCTTATAGAGTATTTAACAAGAAAACATTAGTAGTTGAAGAATCCATTCATATAGTTTTCGATGAGTCTTTAGCATCTAGTTCTGAAAAGCTTGATGATGAGGAAGATACAAACATAATTGAAAAAGATCTTGAAAAACTTAATATTGAAGTATCTTCAGATCATGAGCAAGAAGCTAAAGATGATGATTCACATAAGGATGATGATGTCAATATTGATCATAATGATATAGATCTTCAAGAGACTGGAGATATGCTCATAGTCATCCCAAGGAATTGATTATAGGTGATCCATCTCAAGGAATAAGAACTAGATCATACATGAGAAATATAAGTAATCATCTTGCATTTGTATCGCAAATTGAACCCAAAACTATTGAAGAAGCTGAAAAAGATAATAATTGGATGTTAGCAATGCAAGAAGAATTAAATCAATTTACAAGAAATAATGTATGGACTTTAGTTGAAAGACCTAAAAATCATTCAGTAATAGGATCAAAATGGATATATAGAAATAAACTAGATGAAAATGGCATAGTAATTAGAAACAAAGCTAGATTGGTTGCTAAAGGATATAATCAAGAAGAAGGTATTGATTTTGATGAAACCTTTGCACCAGTAGCTAGATTAGAAGCCATTAGGCTATTACTTGCATTTGCATGTCATATGAATTTCAACTTATTTCAAATGGATGTTAAAAGCGCATTTTTAAATGGTTTTATAAATGAAGAAGTTTATGTAGAACAACCACCAGGTTTTGAAGATCACGAATTTTCAAATCACGTCTTTAAATTGCACAAAGCTTTATANTTTATAAATGAAGAAGTTTATGTTGAACAACCACCAGGTTTTGAAGATCACGAATTTTCAAATCACGTCTTTAAATTGCACAAAGCTTTATATGGTTTGAAACAAGCACCTAGAGCTTGGTATGATAGGCTAAGTAAATTTTTAATTGAAAATGATTTCACAAGAGGAAATGTAGATAAAACATTATTTTTGAAAAGAAAAAGTAAAGATTTACTTGTAGTACAAATATACGTTGATGACATTATTTTTGGTGCTACTAACGATTCTCTATGTCAAGAATTTGCCAAGTTAATGCAGGGCGAATTTGAAATGAGCATGATGGGAGAACTCAACTTCTTCCTTGGACTCCAAATCAAACAAAGCAAAGAGGGAATCTTCATCAACCAAACAAAATACACAAGAGAAATCTAAAGAAGTTTGGTATGGAATCAATGAAACCCCTTGGAACACCAATGAGTCCTTCATGCAAGCTGGACAAAGATGAAGAAGGTAAAAAGGTTGATCAAAAGTATTATCGAGGTATTATCGGATCCCTTCTTTATTTAACAGCAAGTAGACCAGATATTATGTTTGCTGTATGTTTATGTGCTAGATTTCAATCAGAACCTAAAGAATCACACTTAATAGCTGTTAAAAGAATATTAAGATATCTAAGTGGAACAAAAAATGTAGGTTTATGGTATTCTAGAGACTCAACATTAAACTTAATTGCATACTCAGATTCTGATTATGCTGGATGTAAATTAGATAGAAAAAGCACAAGTGGTGCATGCCAATTCTTAGGAAGTAACTTAATCTCATGGTTTAGCAAAAAGCAAAATTCAGTTGCATTATCAACTACTGAAGCTGAATATGTAGCGCTGGAAGTTGCTGTGCGCAAATCCTATGGATTAAGCGACAACTTGAAGACTATGGTATCACACTTAATAAGACACCCATAAAATGTGATAATACAAGCGCAATCAATTTAACTAAAAATCCAATTCAACATTCAAGGACAAAACACATAGAAATTAGATATCACTTTATAAGAGAACATGTAACTAATGAAGAAATTTGTCTTGAATATGTTAACACTGAAGAACAATTAGCTGATATTTTTACAAAACCTTTAAGCGAAGAAAGATTTTGTTATCTTAGAGGAGAATTAGGGATTTGTGATCCTTTGGAATAGATTTTGAAACCCCTAAGGAAATGTATCTAGAGTTCTTTCAATTTCTCAAAATCTTAAGGAAATTTTATCTAGAACTCATATCAATTTGATCTCTCAAAATCCATGATTTTTAATCATACTCAAAGATCAAATTCCGGACTCATTTCAGATTCTCTGAATCTTTATTTTTTTCTGAAATGGTCTCGGAGCCGACTCGGACAGTATCGGAGTCGACCCCTGTTTCTGTTGAAACTCGGGAGCCGACCCCCGCTCTGCGCGAGTCGACTCGATTTCGGGTCCGTGCTCTGTGACTACTCGGGAGCCGACTCCACGCTTTGCGCGAGTCGACTCGACGTGGTCCCAGTTTGATTATCTAGGGCACGAGTCGACCCCACGGACATTTCAATCATTTCTAATCATTCCAAACTCTTTCCAAAGCTTTCTCAAACCTTCCAAAACTCCAAAAACCTCTGATTATTCACTCCATCTAGATCTATGGCACCTAAAACCCGTGGAGCTAGCAGTAGTGGCGCCGGATTGAAGAGGAAACGGACCGTTCGACGACCCGTCCGCGAGCCGTCTCCGGATTCGTCCTCTACCCTTCTCCGAGTGGTTCTCCTGTTCCAGCTACCACTCTTCAGGTAGATCACCTTGCCAGTAGAGTTGTTACAACCGGTAGAAAGTGGACTTTGAGTTATTTGAGAATGAAGGTTTTATAATAGGTAGACAGTTGATTGAGATGGGACTTGAGAAAATTGTTCACTGGATTGTCCCACGTATCCTGCATAGTTAAGGAGTTTTACAAAAATTTGACTAGAGGTGATGATGGTTTAGTGAGCGTAGTGAGAGGCATTGGACTGAATATCACTGCCACTATTCTATCTAGACTGTTAAATTTACCCCTGTCTGGACCATCCACTTATGCCCCAGAGGATAGATCGCCAGCCCTCACAAGATTATTGAACAGAAATTTTGAGGGTTTGAAGAAGTTTTTGCAAACCAATTGCCTTTGGAGCTGAGGTTACTTCACAATATCTGCAGTAGGGTTTGTTTCCCAAGACTGGCAGATTTGATTATGTATCTGAGAGGGACATTTTTATTATGGATGCCGTAGTTTCTGGGAAGCCTATTAATTTGCCTCGGATGATCATTTGGTACATTGCTGATTGTGGAGGGAAGAAGAAGTCAGTTTACCCTATGGCATGGTTCTAACGAAGTTATTTCAAAGCCAAGGGATTATTTGGTGAGAGTGAGCCAAAGAAGGAATTAAGGCATACTGATTATTACACTTTGGCTACTATTCATCGAATGGGTTTTGTTAAGAGGAATGGAAGATGGGAGAGGAAGAATTGCAGAGGACAGAGCTATGGATGCTGAGGCCCCCAGACCATCTGTGAGACATTCTTCACCTGAGCCTCCTCAGAGCTCTTCTGTTCCAGATTCTGCTCCTGCCCGCTCCTGTTCCTGTTCTGCTCCAGCTCAGACATCTACTTTATCATCTGTTAGCTTTTCTGATGTTCAGTTAGATCAGCTTAGATCCTTATTCAAATCTGAGATTAGTGAGCATGAAAATAGGTTGAAAAATGAATTTGATGAAAAGTTTATGAATTTGAAAGAAGCTTTGTATTCACTTAGTGATCGGGTTGCATCTATTGAATCTACTCTTAGTTCATCCACCAGCTCCTTAAGTGAAGACTTGAAGAATATTTTTGGAGAGCTTAAGGATATCTGTGGTGACTCAGAGACCTATTCCCAGTGCAACGCCGAGCTTCAGGATAAGATTTTGACTGCTTGTACTTTTGTAGATAATAAGCTTAAAGATTATGTTAAACTACAATGTGAAGGAATGAAGCAGATAGTTGATCATTTGAATAGGATTACAAGAAGAAACTTTTGATATTTTTAATGTAATCTCATTTCAATGTACTGAGTAATCTCATTTTGATGTAATGAAGTCAAGTTTACTTTCAATGTAATGAGTATGTTTACATTTTCATGTAATATCATTTTGAAGTAATGAGAAAGTTTGATGCATTACTTATGTACATTTCAATTGTAAGTATCTTTGAATATCTTGAATGATTATCCTCAATTGATAATTTAAATGGTTGAGAAGTTTAATGATTATATGGAAAACTTGAAAATCCTTAATACATTCTTGATGCAATGACTTTATCCTAACCTTTTTGTTGATTACAAAAAAGGGGGAGAGATTTTATTTAATCGTATATGCTTTCAATTAAATATATACTTTCAATGCAATCAAATTTTAAATTTGAAAGGGGAGAGATAATTTGAATATTAAAGAGGGAGAGTTAATCTAAGTAAAAGGGAGAGATAACCAAGTTATCATTATGCTTAAAATTTAAAAAGGGAAAAATTATTTGCTTGAACTTAAAATTGAAAATTTTGAATGAATTATAAAATTGAGTTTCATAGGGGGAGCTATCTCATTTAGGGGGAGCCTCTCAATGAACATAAAAATTGATTTTGGTATCGAAATTTTTCAAACATGCATATACTCAATGTTTTTGTCATCATCAAAAAGGGGAGATTGTTGAGAAATTTGGGAGATTGTAATTATTTAATTACCCCAACTTTATTGATTTTGATGATTTCCAAAAGCCATGAGTATTTTAAAGGAAATAATGAGTTTATTTATCAAAAACCTTGAGCTTATTCAAAATGAAAGCAATGGACTCTCAATGTTTAAATTCACTGAGTTTTGAATCAATTTGAAAAAGAAGTTTCAAGCTCTATATTTAAGATTTCAAAAAGGAATTTTTACATGTTATATTTCAATCAATGATTTCTTGAAACATGTCTTGAATTCATGCTTAATGTCATATTTATTGTATTCAAGTCAAAATATCATTTAAAATTATTCTGGGACGAATTTCAAAGTCAATCAGAAAAATTTCTGATTTTTGATACGTTCCGGAGCCGACTCTAGAGTTTCAGAGTCGACTCCAGTAAGTAACAGAGATTTTTGATTTTCTCGAGTCGACCCTTGGATTTCAAGAGTCGACCCCTGACTCTGTGCGAGCCGACTCCGGACTGTGCGAGCGACTCCGCTCAAACAACAGAAAGCATGTTTTTTGAGCGCTTCTCGAGTCGACTCCCCATTTTCTTCGAGTCGACCCCCGACTGTCGGGAGCCGACACTTTGGTTCTTCGCGAGTCGACCCTCTAACGTTTAAAATGTTTCTATTTTTAGTAATCGACTTCGAGCCGACTCCCACAGTGCTCGAGTCGACTCCGCAAATTCTGGGCGCAATTTTTCACGACGACACGTCAGCCCCAACGGTAAGATTTTGAATAACGGCTATATTTCTGTATTTCTAACGGATATATTCTTGCAGAATCTATAAATAGAGAAGCTGTTTTCAAATCAAAAAAGATATAGAGAGAGAAATTTAAAAGAAAAAGAAGAGAAAAGAGGGAAAAACAGAGCTTCATTGGAAAAATCCTTTGAGTCAAGAAAGAGATTCAAAAGGAGTGAAATCAAAGAGAGAGATTCGTGTGCTCCAGATCTACAATCTACAAAAAGTTCAAGAGGAGATCCCAAAGCAACCAAGAGCAAAATCAAGATCTTCCAACCTAGAAGAAAAGAAGAAAAGCTTCAACCAACATCCAAAAGCCCCAAAGCTAGGAGAATCTGTGCTGAGGCCTGATTCCACACTTCAAAGGAGTTGGAGAAGAGAAGCAAAGAAGCCAAGCCTGCATTCAAGCTCATTCAATCAGGCTTTTCTAAACCTAAGCTTTATTTTTGATTATTCTGCTCAAGAGGAGCTGCTTGTATCTAAACTCTGATTCATTTTCTTGTGTACTGATTCAATTAGTGGATTGAATTAGTAGAGGTAGTTGTACCTCGTTGTAAGCTTGGGATAGCTTACATTTTGGGTTCGTTGTGATCCCGTTAAAAACAACGTGTTGGGTTTTGTGCTAGTAAGCCTGTGTAAAACCGGCTGGGTTCGTTGTGATCCCGGAAAAATAACAAGTTTGAGTTGTGAGCTTGTAAAACAACTCGGCTGTAATCTAGGGAGATTATAGTGTGGACCCAAGTGAATCTTGGGAGTGGACGTAGGTGCTGGTTGCACCGAACCACTATAAAAATATCTTGTGTTTGCCGTGCTCATTTGTCTCTCACTCTATCTCTCTTATATTTCTGTTTGTGCATTGCTTATAAGTTAATTTCTCTCACTTGCACATCTTGAGTTAATTTATTTAAAACATTTCTAGAAGTCTTAATTTTTTAAGAACCCAATTCACCCCCCCCCCCTCTTGGGTTGCCATCTGGGCCAACAGAAGGTCCAGCAGCTAAATCACTGCATTGTTGCCAGGGATGACAGGATCAGATGGCATCAGGAGAAAATGGCCAAGCTTGATAACGATCTCTCCCAGTCCAAGGAAGAAGCCGACAGCATGCAGTCAAAGATCAATGACCTCAAGGATAGGATCAAGCTGGTTAAGGCCGACAAGCTGAGGGCCTTCGGCAAAGTCAAGGAATTACCAGGAGATTAGCTCAGCATGGGGAGGAGGTACGATATCGTCCTTTTAATCTTCCCATCGGCTCACTGTTGCATCGGCTAACCCTGTGTTTGCAGATGGAGAAGGCGAGGTTCGAGGGCCAAGGTCAATTAGAAAGCCTACAAGGAGAACTGGCATCGAGTCATCGGAGGAGCTTGGAGCTTGAGGGGCGGTTGCCGAGACTGAGGAGCAAATCGTCTCATTCCAGAGCTAAGTCATCGAGGCTGAAAGGCATCTCGCCATACTTCGGGCGAACAAGATGCGACTTGTGCTGAGGCTTTTCAGCTTGCGCTTAGGAGGTCCGAACCAGAATATCTCGGGAGCATCCATAATAGGACCTCTCCTTTTTGGATGTTGAACCCTTTGAGGCTTGTACCCCGGGGGCTGAAGAAGCCGAGTATGAAAATGTCTCAGACGTCGATCTTGATTCAATTTTGAGCTATAGCGATGCCGCGGCTCCCGAAGGATACTCCAAGCTCGCTGCCGAAGGAACGACGACTTTTGAAGTGGGCAAAATGAGCCAAGCTTCCCCGAATGTTGCTGAGGATACCGCTGGAACTGATCCAGCCCCTGATCCTTGAGGGTTGCCTGTGTATTTTTGCTTTTGCTTTTCGGATTTGTAGTCTGATCAAAATTTGATGAATGAGTTCTTCACTTCTATTTGTTTGTCTTTCTGGTTGATCTTTTACCTTAAGCTTTCTTCCAACTGCGAACGAATTATAACTCATTCGCGCTCTTAGGTCGGTTGAATTCGGGCTAGAATAAGCGTTTCGGTCGAGGCCGAGATATAAGGATTACCCGGTTTGTCCAAAGTAGAGAATGAGCATGCTCGATCGAGGCATAAAATGGTCTGGAGCTGCCGAGGAACATAGTCCCAGTCCCGCTCGAAGCGGGTAAGGAAATTTGCCCTGCCAAAGTATTGGATAGCTCGATTGGAAATGGTCGAGAATCGCAGGGGTATCCTGGTTAGAGCCGAGGTTAGATAGTTCGGCTTTCCCGAAGTGGAGAAATGGGTATGTTTTCAGTCGAGTTATACGAAGTGGCTTTGTTGGAGAGTATTTCACCTTTGTTAGGGGCATTTACTCCGTTGGTCTTTTCCAATGCAGGCCTTTTAGTGTACGTGACAAGCAATCGATCGCCATTGGATGACATCATTTTCGGAGGGGATTTCCCAGGCTTGCCCGTATCTCAACGACCTGCAGCCGATCTCATGCATTTAAAGTTTCTGATTCGAGATCAGGGGGAGATCTCTTGTCTTTCGTCATGGCTTGGGAAACACATTTGGCGCGCTCCGGGAAATAATTCTTTTCCTCTGCCCTCCCACGTGACAACGGGGTATGCTATTTCAAATTTCGGGGGCTTATTTCCTATAAATTGGGGAGAACGGGCCGTGTTAGGCTATCTCTCGGGACTTTATTCTCCTGTGAAAGCTCTCATAATGTCTATGTATCTGAGGTTGATAGTGGAGAGACTGAGTTTTCTTTTTGCAAATCGACTTCCCCCGGATAGCTGGGGTGATGAAGGAGCCGCTGAAGAGCAGCCCGTCCTCAAGCGAGGAGTTTGAAGATCATATAGAGAGCGCACGGAAGGTCCGCAGAGACCATATGGAGAGCGCACGTATGCGCTCTCTGTGTGTCCTTTGCCACTTTCCATGGGGACCTATCCCCATGGTAAGGATGGACTTTTCCTTCTCCCTCAGGTTGGGTCCCTTAGCTCGTCGGCTGGGTGATCTTTTGCCTATGAAGGAGGGAGTTGAGAGCAGTGTCGGTCTACTTATCCCCTATATTTCACGGTCGGGTAGCGTCCAGCAGCCCAGCATTCCACCCAGAGGGAATGCCTCCTCATTATCGGCGTCCACGGGTCTTCCTTTTATTCTTGGATCTCTTGGTTCATCTGAAGGACCCATGGGAGGCCATCCTGGCCCTAACTAGTGGTTCAGGATGAGCTGACTGGATGTTTGACTACTCGGGTCAGATCATTATTAACCGAAGCTGACAGAAGCAGTCTGGCCGAGCTATTTACTTGTTTTTATTTCCTGTGCCATGATGCACTTGTAACGCCTCTTTGGAGGTTGTAACTCTTTTCATTGATGAAGAAATAAAGAAGCTTTTATTCTTTCTTCTTTTAGCACCTGCTTCTTTTTCGATGTGATTATGCCTGAGAGTTATTGCTCTCATATCATGTTTTTGTGTCATAGCATATTTCGACAACGTTCTTGCTACCTTGTTTTTGCTAAGACCAATGTTCGGTCCTCAGTGGAGGAAAGCGTTTGTCCCTGTTCGGGTTGGAGGTGGACCTGGGCGGTCTCGGGGACTCATGCGGCAAGCATGATCCCGTTTGTAGAATGAAGCAGGTATTTCTTCGGAAAGAGATAGCTCGTATGTCTTTACGGTTGAGTAGAAGGAGGTTGCTTACTTCTGCCGAAGTATCATAGGATGTCTTAGCTGCGTCAGAGGGTTTGAGAGATTACTCATCTAAACCGGAGCTTTAGATAACTTTTTAAGAGTACGCCATTTGACTTGGCCGAGGTTTAGATAATCACTCGGTTGTAGCCGAGGCTTCGGAATATCACTCGGTCATTGCCAAGACTTTAGAATATCGCTCGGTTGTCACCGAGGTTTCGGAATATCGCTTGGTCATTGCCGAACTTCAAAATATCGCTCGGTCGTTGCCGAGACTTCAGAATATCACTCGGCTGTTGCCGAGGATTTTAGAATATCACTCGGCTATTGCCAAGGATTTTAGATAGTTTACTTGGTCCTTATTGCAACTGTGGATTCAGATGCAGACGGCCAAAGAGGATGGGGGCTACCCGAGCAATGGAAGGGGCGCCTGAAGACTGTAAATTGGTCACTCTCGAAGAGGGCGACCACGTTGCTTCAGTGTTGGCCACTAATACACTCTTTCCTCTGCGTTTTTTTTCGAGGATGCCTGATTCGAGGAAGTCTGGCAGACTTTCAAGGATATTTACTTCGAAAATGGTCCAGCAGATCGGAGGGAGTCTAGTCCTGAGAATGGAGCTCTTTGAGCGCCTCAACGCTATTAATGATCCTCTTCGATAAGGGGCGGAACTCTTCATTTCCCGCGAGCGCCACTGAGGTGGTGACGCATGGCAATTTTCCACGGGCTGAGATTAATGGCTCGAACGATTGAAATATTACCAGGAGCGGTTTAAATACGGATGAGAAGGATGCCTCTGTTAGTCATCTTTTCAGCCGATCTCCCAAGAATTCCTGGTTCTGAGATGGCGTTTGGAGGTGAGGGGTGATCAACTGTGGCACCGAGCAGTGGCGCTAATAGCCGTGGGGGGTCTCAGGGGAGCCGCGTTATGGTAACTGTTGATGGGGAGGTCCTGGCATCAATGTTCGCGGATCGTGAGCGGCTTCAGAGAGCGGCCGAACAATATCTGGCCGTTTCTACGAGGGAGGTCGAGCTCCTTCGTTGTGCCAACGGCCGATTGGAGCGGGAAGTAGCATCCCTTCGACAACAGATCGCCGAGTCAGCTCAGCGTGGGGAGGGCTCGGCTTCTCTCGGAAAAGACGATAAGCCCCAGTGAGGGCTCATGTATCTTTTTCTTTCTTTTTGCCCTTTTTGTGATGAATGAAAAGAGGATTTTTGCAACTTTTGTGTCCACTGTTATCTCCAAATGTTTGTTGTTATCACTCGCCTGAGCCAAGATTTTCGATAAGTCACTCTCTTCGGCTTTGGCCGAGCTTTTAACAAGTAACGCCCTTCGGCTTTGGTCGAGGCTTTTAATAAGAAATGGAAATGCACTTCGGCTTTGGCCGAGGCTTTTATAAGAAATGGAAATGCACTTTGACTTTGACTGAGGCTTTTAATAAGTAACGCACTTCGGCTTTGGCCGAGGCTTTTATTCTTCGGTACCGGCCGGGGCTTGTAAGCTGCCTGAATCTGGATAGAGTTTTGGAGATCACTTGGTCCGACCGGGGCTTGTAAGCTGCCCAAATCCGGATGGAGTTTTGGTGATCACTTGGTTCGGCCGGGGCTTGTAAGCTACCCGAATCCGGCCAAAGGCTTCGAGATCACTTGGTTCGGCCGGGGCTTGTAAGCTGCCCGAATCCGGAAGAAGTTTTGGAGATCACTTGGTCCGGCCGGGGCTTGTAAGCTACCCGAATCTGAATGGAGTTTTGGGGATACTTGGTTCGGCCGGGGCTTGTAAGCTGTCCGAATCCGGATGAAGTTTTGGAGATCACTTGGTCCGGTCGGGCTTGTAAGCTGCCCGAATCTGGCCAAAGGCATAGAGATCACTTGGCCCCCAGCCGTACTGGAGTGCTCGGCCATACCGAGTCTTTGTTGAATATGACTCGGCCCTGCCGAGGTACGAAGATTTAGCTTGGCCCCCGGGCATACCGGGAGTGCTCGACCATACTGAGTCTTTGTTGAATAGGACTCGGCCTTACCGAGGTGCAGAGATTTAGCTTGGCCCCGAGCGTACCGAGAGTGCTCGACCATACCGAGTCTTTGTTGAATAGGACTCGGCCCAGTCGAGGTACGGAGATTTCCTGTTCAAGGAGATAGCTCGATCGTGCCGAGAATTGGTAAGCAACATCTGTTTTCATTATAACTTTTCGGAGAAATGATTGCAGCGATCATGTCACGAATCATAGAAATAAGATGCCAATACTGTAAATGAGGCAAGCCTGTAGAAAGCGTACCCTACTAATGATATATACGGAGATTGTTCGAATTCCACATCCGGGGAATAGATTTCCCGCTCATATCCTGGAGCTTGTAGGTGCCAGGTCCGATGACTTCTGCCACTTGATAGGGGCCTTCCCAATTTGGAGACAGCTTTCCTTGTTCTAGTGGTTTGGAGACAGATGCTTTTCGGAGGACGAGATCGCCGGGTGAGAAAGATTTCCCTTTGACTTGGGAGGCGTGATAGCGAGCCACTCTTTGCTGGTATGCAGTAATCCTGATCTGAGCTTTCTCTCTGATTTCTTCCACCAGTCAAGATTGGTGCAGAGCTGCTCGTCGTTAGCCTCCTCCGAGTAGCTCTCCACTCGCGGAGAAGGAAGCCCTATCTCCACAGGGATGACCACTTCCGCGCCGAAGGCCATCCGGAATGGGGTCTCCCTGGTGGGGATTCTCTGGGTGGTGCGGTAGGCCCATACGACATGGTGAAGCTCGTCCGCCCATCTGCCTTGGGCTTTGGCAAGCCGAGCCTTATCCCTTGAAGCAGGGTCGATTAGTTACTTCGGCTTCTCCATTGGCTTGCGATGCCCTACCGACGTAAGGCGGTGGCAGATTCATGCTCCTCGAGAAACCTAGGAACTTTGGGTTGTCAAATTGCTTGCCATTATCGGTGATAATGGTATGCGAAAGGTCGAAGCGACAAATAATGGACCTCCATACGAAGTCCCTGGCTCGAGCTTCGGTTATTTGGGCAACGGCCTTGGCCTCCACCCACTTGGTAAAGTAGTCGATGGCGACAAACAAGAACTTTCTCTGTCCAGTGGCAAGGGGAAAAGGGCCAAGAATATCCATCCCCCACTTAGCAAAGGGCCAAGCGGAGGAAATAGGGACTAAACTGGCGGAGGGGAGCCTCTGGATGTTGGAATGTCTCACATGGTCACAAGCTCGGATGAGATCGTCAGCATCCTTTTGCATGGTGGGCCAATAATACCTCTGGCGCAGTACTTGTGGCATAAGGACTGGCTCCCCAGATGGTTGCCGCAAATTCCTCATATACTTCCCGAAGAGCATAATCAGCTTCAGATGGGCGAAGGCACCTGAGTAGCGGCATGGAAAAGGACCGCTTATACAGCTAGTCGTCGATCAACACATAGTGGGTGGCTTATAATTTTAGCTTCCTTGCTTCCTTGCGGTCGGCTGGGAGTGACCCTTCTTTAAGATACTTCTGTATGGGGTCGAACCAGGATGGTTCGGCCTCGACCTGCATCACTCGGTCCGCCTCCGCGATGCTAGGCTTTTCCAGAATCCCAGGGGAAACTTCCGCTCGGAATCCATCGACTCCACAGTAGCCAGCCAAGACAATAGGTCGCGCGTGCATTCTCGGATCTTGGGATCTGAATGGCTTCAAATTTAGAGAAGTGGAAAAATAAGTCTCACACCTGTTGAAGGTACCGAATCATGTTCGCTCCGGGCCTCAAATTCCCCGCACATGACCAGCTACCAATTGAGAGTCGGTAAAGGCATTCAGCTTCTTCACTTTAAGGTCACGGGCGATTCGAAGTCCAACGAGTAGAGCTTCATATTCGGCTTCATTGTTGGAGGCTAGAAAGGAGAAGCGAACGCCATACTCGAAGGTCGCCCCTTCTGGGCTGTTGAGTATTAAACCAGCACCAGAGCCGTGGGCATTAGATGGCCCGTCGATGTGGAGCAGCCATAGGGCGTCTGATCTTGGGTGCTCAGAGGAGTCCGGAGTGGAGCCATCCTTCGGGATGGTACATTCGAGGAGAAAATCAGCTAGAACCTGTGCTTTGATGGCCGAGCGAGGTTGGTATCGGATATCATGCTCGCTTAACTCGACGGCCCATTTAGCCATTCTCCCGATGTCTCGGGCGATGGACCACCACCTTGATGGGTTGGTCGGTTAGACCGTCACAGAATGCGCTTGGAAATAGGGTCGCAGCCTCCGAACCGATGTTATCAGGGCTAACACCAACTTCTCGATTCGGGTGTATCTTGTCTCGGCGTCTCGGAGCAGTTTGCTGACATAATAGATCGGCTTTTGGGTCTTGTTCTCTTCTTGACCAACACTAAGCCCACTGCACCTTTTGAAACTGTCAAGTACAGAAATAACGTTTCTCCCAGATTTGGACTGCTAAGGAGGGGTGGAGAGCGAGGTATCTCTTGAGGTCCTCAATGATTTCTGACACTCGGGAGACCATTGGAAATTCTTGGCTGATCGGAGAGCTTTAAAGAAAGAAAGGCATCTCTCGGCCGATCGAGCCACGAAGCGATTGAGGGCCGCGATCCTTCCAGTCAGGTGTTGGACCTCTTTGATGGATGCTGGAGGTGCCATTTACCGAAGAGCTTGAATCTTCTGCGGATTGGCCTCAATGCCCCGCTGAGAAACCATGAAGCTCAGGAACTTCCCAGAGTTGACCCGAAGGCGCACTTAGTTGGATTGAGCTTCATCTGAGATTTCGGAGCGTTGCGAAGTTCTCAGAGAGATCCTCAATATGCTGGGATGCTTCTTTGCTTTTGACCAGCATGTCGTCAACATATACCTCCATGTTTCGACCGATTTGCTCCTTGAAGACTTTGTTAACAAGCCTTTGGTAAGTAGCACCTGCATTTTTTAGACCAAAAGGGACATGGTAACAATAAGTACCTCGATCAGTTATGAAGGCGGTCTTTTCTTCATCCTCGGGCGCCACTCGGATTTGGTTGTAGCCCGAATATGCATCCATGAAGGTCAGCATCTGGTGACCTGAAGTGGCGTCTACAAGCTGATCATTCCGAGGGAGAGGGAAGCTATCCTTCGGGCATGCTTTATTAAGGTCAGTGAAGTCGATGCAGATCCGCCATTTACCGTTCAACATCTTCACCATGACAATATTTGACAGCCAGTTGGGATAATTTACCTCCCAGATGAATTTTGCCTTGATGAGCTTGTCAACTTCTTCCTCAATTGCCTTCTATCGCTCGGGGGCGAAGCTCCTTTTCTTCTGCTTCACGGGCTGGGACATCTTGTCTACATTAAGACGGTGGACGAGAACGTCTGGGCTGATTCCAGGCATATCAGAAGTGGACCAGGCGAAGACGTCAGCATTCCTTTGGAGAAAGTCAATCAGCTCCAGCCGGGGCTTCCCTTTCAGTAGCGATCCGATCCTTATGGTTCGGTTGGGCCGAGCTTCGTCTAGCGGTACCTCCTCCAGCTCTTCGACTGGTTCTCCTCGTTGCTTGGCAAAATCCTCCCAAGCATCCAGCTCATCCACCTCAGGCAGTTTGGATTGAAGGCTAATGACGAAGCACTGCCGAGCTACAGCTTGGTTTCCTCAAACTACTCCCACTCCCCATCCGGTAGGGAACTTCATTGCTAGATGCGGGATGGAGACAACGACTTTAAGGGACATCAGGCCGGGTCTTCCAAAGATTGCATTGTAGGGCGACCAAAGCTTGGCCATCAAAAAATCTGTATGAACAGTGGCGACGCAGGGCCAAGTCCCCGCGTGGACCGTCAAGGTCACGACCCCCTCTGGGGCAATAATCGCTGGTGAACCTCATTAAGGTGGAGTCCACGGCTCAGAGATTCTCCATGAGCAGTTTCATCTCAACAAACACATCAAGATACAAAACATTGACAGAGCTCCCACTATCAATAAGGATTTTGGCTACATCATAATTGTTCAGATTAAGGGATACAACCAATGCATTGTCATGCGGGAACTGTATCTCCTGGAGGTCGTTGTCAGAGAAGGAGAGCTCATTAGTCTGTGCCCTCTTTGGCACTGAGCCTTTTTCATCGTCCCGCTAGCTCGATGGACTACCAACTGCCTCGATCACATTGATATGGCCGGCGACCGAAGGATTCGGAGGAGGAGGCTGCTGGGGCTCAGGCTAGCGGTCGCCCCCATTACTTGGCTCGGGTGCTCTCCTGAATTGGTCCAGCCTACCCCGCTGGATGAGCCTCTCGATTTCATTCTTTAGCTGCCAGCACTCCTCGTGTCGTGGCTGTGGTCCCGGTGGTAGCAGCAATATTTGGTGGGGTCTCTCCAGGTCGCATTCCCTCGGAGAGGAGGTAGTCGAGGGAGATGACGCTCTATCTCCATGAGGATCTCCACCTTTGGGGCGGTGAGTGGGGTGAACCGGTTGAACCTCCTAGGCGGGCTCCGGGTATGGTTCCTTGGCGGCGGCAGAGGAACCCTTTGGCGGCGAGGTGGGCTCCGCTGGCGGATCGGTGCTTGTCCGAGCCCTTGGACTCCTTCTTCCTTGTCAACTTGGTGCGGGCCCTCCGCGATTCCTCGACTCTGGCATACTTGTCCACCAGGGCCATCATATCGGAGAGGTTCGGAGGGTAGTTGACCTCCAACGCCAGGTAAAAGTCACTCTCCTTCAATACTCCACCTGCTAGGACGGACATGGCCACCTCATGATTAAGGTGGTACACTTCCAGCATGGCCGTATTGAAACGGCCGAGATATTTCTTCAAGGACTCCCCCTCTCTCTGCTTAACCTCAAAGAGGGAGTCAGATCTCCATCGGTGATGACGGCTGTTGATGAACTGGCTGATGAAGAGACGGCTCAGCTCGTCAAATGAACCAACAGAACCTGGTTTTAAGGCGTTGAACCAGGTTCAGGCAGACCCCCTGAGAATAGAAGGGAAGGCGCGGCAGAGGATCGCATCTGATGCCCCATGGAACATCATGATCGATCGGAAGCTGCTGAGGTGGTCGTCGGGATCGAAGGATTCATGATAGGGCTCGATGGCGGGCAGCTTGACGTGGGAGGGAATCATTTCCTCCATGATCTCCTTAGAGAAGGGAATGCCCTATCCACTTTATGCTGAAGTGGATGGGCTTGCTTGGTGGCATCCAGCTCCTAACGCATCTCCCGGAGTTGTTGGCGGATCTCCTCAGGCACAGCAGGGGAGCTGGGCGAGGAGAGAAATGAGACGGTGTCGAGTCGTGACGAGAGAACACCGGAGAAGGGATCAGGCCTGCCGAGATCGGGGAAGATCCTTGCCGTAGACCCCTTGGGGGCTGGCTCAGCTTCCCTAGGGCGACGAGAGGGGTCTGCAACCCCATGGGGCCAAAAGAAGAGATCGCTGGATGAACAGGGGCCGCATTCTCTTCAGGAAGGTGCGGAGTAGGCGCAGCCGGATGGGGGGCTTCAAAGCGCCCCTGGATCAGGTGGGCCAGAGCTTGGACCTACTAGACCAGCGAGGCAAACTGGTCCTGGGTCACTGGGGCCACCGGTGGCGATGGAGTTTCAATTGGTGGTGGAGGTGGAGCTACACTACTCACCGGATCAGGTCTTTGGGAGGCGACCTGGTCCCGGGCTTCGAAGGTAGCCTTTCTTCGATTGGCCATGAGAGGAGTTCTCTTTCAGATCGAGATCCTTGTCTCCTGGATCACAAGTTTATGGGACTTGAGGGCTCTTCCTCTAGCGCCAATTTGTTGCTGCTGAAATCTGTCCTCCGACTCGGGCGTGATCGGGCTTCAGGATGGGCTCCCTCCCGGGTGGACCTACAAAACATCCTCATGCGAGAGGCGTTGGGGGTAGCCCTCCGCAGAAGACCCTCCGACGCTCAAGTCAACGGGGATCGGCAATCAACAAATGCGAGGAGAAGGCTCTCGCTGAAGAGTCTCTCCAGGGGTGGCCTTCGAGAGCTCCGAGCAAAGCGTTAATGGCGGAAAAGGGGAGCAGAGGTAGAAGGAGAGTGGGCCAGTAAGCAAGTACGCATACCTGAGAAGTCGGGAGACGGTTCTATTTATAGAGGATCACCTGATTCCTTGAGGGCGTCGTGGGTCCGAAAACCGTTGGGATTCGAATCCAGTTTGTTATGAGGTCAGTAAGATTGTATCTTGTTAGTTAGAGGATCAATGGCTGGGAGAGCTGGTTGATGTCTTGAGATTCGGAGATGGTGTAGGCTCAGGGCTCCAGGCCACTCTCGGGTATAATTTTTGTTTAAACTCTCCCGCGCCGGATTCCACAGAGGTGCTTGAGTGCCCTTGGTCTGGTCGGGGCACAGATAGGAATGGCTCGGCTGAGGCCGAGAAATAGGAACAACTTGGCTGAGGCCGAGAGATAGAGATAGCTCGGCTGAGGCTGAGAGATAAAGATAGCTCGGCTGAGGCCGAGAAATGGGAATAGCTCGGCTGAGGCCGAGAGACAGGGATAGCTCGACTGAGGTCGGGAGACAGGGATAGCTCGGCGAAGGCCGAGAGAGATGTTATAACTCAGCTGAGGCCGAGAGACAGGGATAGCTCGGCGAAGGCCGAGAGAGATGTTATAACTCAGCTGAGGCCGAGAGACAGGGATAGCTTGGCAGAGGCCGAGAGAGATGCTATAACTCGACTGAGGCCGAGAGATAGGGATAGCTCGGCGGAGGCTGAGAGATGTTATAACTCGGCTGAGGCCGAGAGATGTGATCTGCGCCTTGAGAATCCTTGGCTCGCTGAGGGGCTAAGGCGCCCCAATCCACTGAGGCTGATTCATCTCTAATGGGTATTGCACAACAAATGGGAGTCAGGATTGATCCTATTCCCTTGTATGATTATTAATGCAACGACGATTTTATCCCTCAATAATTTTATTATCTTATTTATTATCAAATATAAATAAAATAAAATTTTTATTATATCTTATTTATTATTATTATTGTTATTGTTATTATCATTTTTCTTCTAATGCCTATACCGTGCACCAAAAGGTCGCCTAACGCATTTGTATTGGTCTTGAAATTCGCGGCGTCAACCTGATCGCGTAGTTTATTTATGCTGGCGATGAATGGACGGTGTGGAGTCATCATCTCTGCACTCCATGTGTACATTACAACTGTACTCTTAATGTTCGATATACAAAATGGAAGTGCCTTACCTTAAGGGGCGTTTGGTAACAAATAATATATCCAAATTACTGATAATTTAAAAGGGATTCATTAAATATATTTGGTATATAATTTGGATAGAAACCTGTCAATAATCTGAATTATTTTATAACAGGTAATCTAAATTACCTAGATGGCTATCCCCATTATCGAATATGTTGTAATCTAGTAATTTTTCTTTTACAAAATTATCTATTTCTTTTGTAAAAATAAAATCCTTTTTTTTTCAACAAAATCATTTTTTATCTCTTTTCTCGTCTCTTGCTATCATTATCTCTTTTCTCGTATCTCCAAACAAAAATAAGCTGTAATATTATTTGTTGCCGCCGGGATCCGTCCTCCGACTCGGGCGCGGTCGATCCTCGGGGAGTGGGGTGCGGCGGACCTGCAAAACAGGAAGCCCTGCACGCGGAAGGACGCCGGGGGTGGTCCTCCGCGGAAGGCCCTCCGACGCTCAAGTCAGTGAGGAAGGAATCGGCGATCAACCAGACAATGAGGAGGTGGATCTCTCCGGGAGACCTCTCCAGGGGGGCGGTCAATCGGAGGCTCTGGTAAGGGCAGAGCACCGACGAGCTGCCGGGAGAGAGAGAGTTTTTGTGTGTCAAGGGTTGCGTACCTGAGGTAATCTGCCAAACTAGTATTTATAGACTGTCACCTGGGGACTTGAGCGTCTTCTGGAAGGTACTGAGGTTGTTAAGATTCGGGGGTAGACAGAATCAGGCCGTTGTGGGGCCGTTAGAATCCACGCCTTGTCTGTTAAGGGATCGACGACTGGGAGAGCCCCTCGATGTCTTGGGATCTGGGTGAGTAGACCTGGGGCGGTTATAATAGGTCTTAGGCCACGTCTTAATATGATCCCCTGCTCAGGGTGCTGCTTGGGTAGACTTGAGTTCTCCCGCGCCAGGTTCCGCGGAGGTGGACGTCGGGGCGTGGATCGCTAGGTAGCAGCGGGCTATGGAAGCCGGAAGAAGCCGAGCTGCGGAGGCCCGGAAGAGGCCGAGCTAGGGAAGCCCGGAGGAGGCCGAGCTACGGAAGCCCGGAGGAGGCCGAGCTAGGGAAGCCCGGAGGCCGAGCTACGGAAGCCCGGAGGAGGCCGAGCTACGGAAGCCCGGAGGCCGAGCTACGGAAGCCCGGAAGAGGCCGAGCTAGGGAAGCCCGGAGGAGGCCGAGCTACGGAAGCCCGGAGGAGGCCGAGCTAGGGAAGCCCGGAGCCGAGCTAGGGAAGCCCGGAAGGAGCCGAGCCACGGAGGCCCGGAAGGAGCCGAGCTACGGAAGCCCGGAAGAGGCCGAGCTAGGGAAGCCCGGAGGAGGCCGAGCTACGGAAGCCCGGAAGAGGCCGAGCTAGGGAAGCCCGGAGGAGGCCGAGCTACGGAAGCCCGGAGGAGCCGAGCTAGGAAGCCCGGAGGCCGAGCTAGGGAAGCCCGGAAGGTACGGAAGCCCGGAAGAGGCCGAGCCAGGGAGGCCCGGAAGAAACCGAAAGGAGGGGGTCAGCCTTAGCCGTCTTGCACGGATATCAATGCAATGACGATTTTACCCCCCAACACATGCCCCCCACTCCCTAGTTCGAAGCGTAGGTTCGGGCGTAGGGAGTATAAGCTCAAGTGGCGCGCCCCGATGGGACGTTTTGGCTTAAACAACCCGTGCAATGATGCCTTAATTAATGTGATAGGGCCGCCGTACCTCCGAAGGTGAGGCTTCTCCATTAGCGACGGTTGAGATTGTGCCGTGCCGTGAATCCCGATCGATATGGGGGTATGTCGAGGCGATCCCGGACGCCTCGAATGGGGTGTTCCGCCTCTCCAGGGCGGTTTCTTGGCGGAGAAGCGAAGTGACAGCTGCCCTGCGTCTATATATACGCGCATGTGTGCGTGTTGTGGCGTCTTCTTACTTTGTTTCAGAAGAGCGTTGGCCTCTCATCCTCTTCAGCGTTCACCGTTTTTCGCTCAGGACTTCCTTCGACCGAGATGGCGATGAGCCCTGGAGACGTAGCCTCAGAAATCGTCGCTGGAGATTTGGGGAGGATTCACCAAAGGTATGGTCTGCCCATGGATGTGGTTTTGCGGGTGCCGGGACTTGAAGATAGGGTCACCCGGGACTTGGAGTCTGGAGTATTCGTCTATGAGGACAGTTTTAAGGCGGGTCTTCGTTTCCCTCTCCATCCCTTGGTGAAGGAGATCATGACCCATTACAACATCTGTCCATCGATGGTGGCCCCAAACAGTTGGCGGAACATCGTCGGATTTATCTCGATGTGCCACCAGATCCAAATCGTTGCGACTCTCCCCCTTTTTCGCACCTGTTATCACCTAACTCCCGGGCGGAAATCGGAGTGGACCTCCATCGGGCCCCGGAGGTCTTTTAATGTCATTGCGGATAAGCCCTCTTCCATCAAGGGGTGGAAGAGTCGATTTGTGATTGCGGAGGGGAACATCGGGTCCGATTTCCCTCGGCGATGGGGGGAAGTTGCGAAGGATGCGGAGACGCATCCGGCCCTATCGGTGCAGGAGGAGAGGGACCTGGACGTCCTTCGTAATGGACAGACGTTTTCGGCCAACGACCTGTTATCGGAGGGAGCTCTCTTTGCAGCCGGGCTCAGCCCTTTGGACCCTCAAGGTGAGTTTCTTTTCGCGCTGCGTATTTTTCCCGGTTACTGCGCTTGGGTTTGAGTGTGTGAACTCCGGTTTGGCAGCCACGAGGTTGGCGTTGTCGAGCCTCTCCAAGAGGAAGAGAGGGAAGCGTCCTGGGGAAGGTAGTGGAGCGGACAGCGGCCGACCCAAAAAGAGGGGCCACACATCCGCAAAGAGCCCGCCGGACGCTGGAGCAGCCGCTACAGAGGCAGCCGTTACAGGGGCGCCTGGGGCGAAGGAGGATACGGGGAGGGCGGCCGTGGCGCCCGAACCTCTTGTTTTGGAGATTTCAGATAGTTCGGATGAGGCTCCGCTGGCTCATCTGACCGCGCCTCCCTTGAAGGAGGAACTCGTGACGTGTCCAGTGGAGGCGGTCGTAGCGGAGGGGTCCATCGCCCCCGTGGAGTCGCCACTGGCTCCAGCGGGAGAGGGGGAGGAGACAGCCGCAATGGAAGGAGTTCGGGAGGGGCCCCTGCTTGGCCTATCCGCTGGGGAATCCGGCAGCAGTGAGCGGGCCGTCCTCGATGGGTCAAGAGGCGGTTCAAACTGAGACCTCGGGGGAGCCCGCGGAGGGGCCGCAGGTGGTGGCTACTGGAGAGGGCGCACCAGTGGAGGGAGCGCAACAAAGTGGGGGTCCCACGATCGGGGCCCCTTCGAGGAAGATTTTGGGGAGATTAGCGCTTGGGCTGGCCGAGCTATCTGAAGAGGCTCAAGCCAGGGCCCTGACGGAAGAAGCTGGGAGGCTGCAGGCCACTCAGCTGGGGATCGTCCAGGCCGGTCCCTCAGGCGGGGTCGGTCAACCCAGTGGCTCGGAGGCTAGCATCGACGAGGCGTTTTCCGCCATGATGAGGTCGGTCCTGCATCCGGGTGCGGGTCCATCGACGGACGAGTTCGCTGACCGGGGGTTGATAGATGCTGCATTCGGGCAGCAAGGTGTAGCTGAGGATATTCATCTCCTCCCCGCCATAGATAATACAACTTTGATAAAGATGACCCGGGACTATGCTTCGAAGGTGAGTCATTTTCCCAGCGTGTCGATGTTACCCGATGGACTCCGTTGTGGGCGCTTACTCAATTTTTGCCTTTGTAGGGGGTTTTGCTTTCTCGGGCAATTGGCTGGCGCTTGAGTCTGGCGACAGGGGCCAGCGTCCAGGCCCGGAGGGAGAAAGTCGAGCTCCAGTCGCAGCTGAAAAAGTCTGAGCAGTTCGCGGAGCTCATGGACACGATGGATAGGAGCTCGAAGGCGGCCAGGGCGGCACACCAGGTTGCTGTGGACGAGGTGTCCAAGCTGAAGTATAGGGTGGAGGAGTTACAGGGACTCCTGGCGAAGAGCGATGACGCATGCCGGGAGTTGGCCAAATCAAATCAAAACACTCCGCGGAGATGGTGGCGATGCGGCGGGACCACGGCGAGAGTCTGGGCCGGTTGAGGAGAGAGGCCGACGACGAAAGAAAACGCCTGACGAGAATGTTGGGCGAGGTGGAGGAGACATTGAAAAAACGTAATGACGAAATCGCTGAATTGAAGGAGAACGCGAAGTGGCAACAAGGAATAATAGGTCGAGTGAGTGGCGAGTTATCGCAAGCTCGCGGGGAGATTGAAACCGGACGATCGAGGATCAGTACCCTGCAAGAGAGGGTGGAGTCGGTCGGCGCTGACAGGACGAGGGCCCGGAGTGAGGCTGAGGAGCTGGCCGGAAGGTTGGCCAGGCGAGAGGGGGAGGTATGCTTTTATTTCCCCTCATTTTTCTATTGGTTCCCTATGATGCCGATTGTCCTTGACTTTTCCAGATGGCGAGGATGGGGTCGGAGATTCAGGCTCTCCAAAGTGCGTTTGCGTCCGCTCGCAGTAGGAGCTCGGAGCTCGAGATACGGTCTAGCGAGCTCGAGGGGCGAAACGCCATCCTGGAGGCCCAGGTGGCTGAGGCCGAGAAACGGGCCACTGAGGCCAACATGCAGCTCGCCATTCTTCAGGGGAGGCAAGATGCTATGAACGTAGATGCATTCCGTCACGGGATGGAAGAGTGTAAGCAGAGGATACTTAGCGGGCACCCGGAGTGGGACCTTTCTTTTCTGAGCATCGAAGGCTCCGAAGACGGCGAATCCGCAGAAGAAGAAGATGAAGACGAATATGTCAGCGTTTCTGACGCCGAGCTTGGCGGCACCCCTGGTCCCAGCGAAGCCGTAGCCTCCGAGGGACAGTCACAAACCGTTACAGAGGAGGTGAAAACATCAGAGAAGGGCGAGCCTAGCCGTGCACCTGCAGATGTGGCTGAGGGTACTCCCCAAACCGGTGGAGCTCCTGGCTCTTAGGGGCCGCTCCTGTATCTTCCCCCTTTTAAACATTTGACATTTCTCAGTAAAGGGATTTCCTGTTTTTATCTAAGTGTTTTTCTTGCGTGACTTTGCTGTTGTCTGGTGTTGCCTCGATCGTGAACGACCCATGGCTTGTTGACATCCTTGGGCCATCCTTAATTCGAAACCAGGAAAAATGGGCCGGTTTGGACCGACGAATCAAAGTGGATCGGTTATGATCGACGGGCGAAATAGGTCGGCGCGGGCCGACGGATAGAATAGGTCGGTTAAGGCCGACAGACGAAAATAGGTCTGCAAAGGTCGACAGATAAAAATGGGTCGGCAGGGGCCGACAGATGAAAAGGTCGGCAGGGGCCGACAGATGAAATACGGGTCGGCTGGGGCCGACGGATGAAAATGGGTCGGCAGGGGCCGACAGATGAAAATGGGTCGGCAGGGGCCGACAGATGAAAATGGGTCGGCAGGGGCCGACAGATGAAATCGGCTGAGGGTCGGCTGGGGCCGACGACAAATACGGGTCGGCTGGGGCCGACGGATGAAAGGTCGGCTGGGGCCGACGGATGGGTCGGCTGGGGCCGACGGATGAAGTAGGTTTTGCACTCCCTGCCATCCTGCCAGCGTTCTGCCATCCCGCAGGCAATTCGGTTTTTCTTTACTATAAGTGGGGATACGGCAGAGTGGGGGTATAAAGCTGTATCAGAGCTTTCCGGAAGATGCTCCTTTCCCATGCGGGTCATCTCGTTGCGACGCGCACGCAACCGTCCACTATTGGACAGTATCTTTTCAAAGGACGATTTTCTGAGCCCGCCGATTTTCGAAGCGTCAGCGGACGATTTTCTGCATTTAATGACTGCGATCCGGGATCAGGAAAGGATCTCCGTACACGTCCTGGTCAGGCGGTGGTTCGGCGCGCAGTGGGGTGCTACGCCAATTTCTGGGGACCACGTGGTGGCGTGGGACAGGTGTTTGAATCTCGGGACTTTCAGCTCTGATGGCTCGTCCCGAGTCTCTTCTGCCTATAAAAAGGGGAAAGAGGGGTTTTCATCTGGCTATCCCCAAAGTTTCTTTCTCGTTGGAATTTTTATTATCCGTTCCTCTGTTGCTACGAGTGGAAGGATCGATTTTTCTTTCATGGGCTCCTTGCCGCCGGATAGCTGGGGCGACCGGGGAGCAGCTGAAGAACGGCTCATCTCTAGGGGACGAGCCGGAGATCATATGGAGAGCGCACATGGAGGGGGCAGAGATCATACGGAGAGCGCACACATGCGCTTCCGTTGTGATCTGGGGCTCCTCCTGCGGGGATGCAGGTTAGGAGGTGTTTGGGCACCTCCGTAGCACGCGCAGACTCCCCCTCTTTCGCTGGCTTAGGTTCCCGCGTCTTCTCTGAGGGGAATCCTTGCCACGGGGGGACAATATGGGAGCAACCGGGTTCGGATGGTTCCCGGTTCCCTCGAGTGGGCGGCGGCCCGTGGTTCGGCACTCCCTTCTAGGGGAGTGGATTGGGCCTTTGGGATCCTCAGAATCAGCATCCGCGGGCCATGCCTCAGCTTGGATTTTTTAATTCATCCTGCTCAAGCGGACTTGGCCGTTTCTTGGTTTGCATGATTTCTCGATCCGGATGTTGGAACATCGTAGTTGTCTAGGCCTGCCTTGGAGCAGTTGCCCGAGTCTTGTATTTGCCTTTATTTTATGCATTTCAATGCTTTTGTAACGCCTATGAGGCATTTGTAATTGATCATGATGGACAATAAAGAGAGTTACACCCCATTTCTTAATCTGTCTTTTCTTGTGCCGATCTCATTGCTATTTGTCGTTTGTGGGGCATAAAAGTGTCCCGCTCGTCCTTAGACGAGGATCCCATGATGCCCGAACTAATTGAGGTCCGTATGCGGCGGTGCAAAGATAGTTCGGCGAAATACACTCCTTGCTTAGGTCGGGAGTCTGGTATTTTGTGCTCCGTTTTTATCGGAGCCCGGAGTATCGTGGGTCGGCTTTGGCCGAAGTTCGGGGAGCCTTCAACCCTTTTTGCCATGGTTTAAGGATTTAGTCCCTCGAGATAGTTGAGTTTCGGGGAACGTCTTACTTGGCTCTGCCAAGGTTTGAAGAATTTTGCAACTCGGCCTGCCGAGGTTTGGAGAGAATCTCGCTTGGCCACGCCAAGGTTCGGAGAACTTTGTAGCTCGGCCCTGCCGAGGTTCGAAGAATTGATAGCTCGGCCCTGCCGAGGTTCGGAGAACTGATAGCTCGGCCCTGCCGAGGTTCGGAGAACTGATAGCTCGGCCCTGCCGAGGTTCGGAGAACTGATAGCTCGGAGGTTCGAGCTGAATCAGTCGCCGAGCGGAACGGTCGGCGTGTTTGCTATGCTTTTATTGGCGATGCTCTTTTCGAGGGGAACAGATCGCCGATCGAACGTTGGACTCTGTTCCCACGCGTTTTTCGAGAAAGGGGGCAGTTTTAAGAGGCTTGGGGAAGCGTCGAAAGCATTTATTGCAGGAGGCGGCAGATCGGGAAGATGCTCTGTTTGCATTTTCCGATCTGCCTTGGGATAGGGCGCGACTTTTCGGATTCCGTACGCATTAGAACGGCGACACATGGCAAATTTTTACGGGTCGGCGTCCGCGGTACGGCTGAACTGGATACCCTCCTAGCGGGTATAAATGGCCGAGGGGGACTGGATCTGGCCACCTTTCGGTCTGAGCTTAAAAGAAAATGGATTCTCCGGCGCGGTCCTCAACCGACTCGCGCTCTTCGGTTACAACCCGTCAGATTCGGAGGAGAGAGCGATCTCCGTGACTGTTGACGGGCTGGCCCTTGCGTCAAGCTTCGCAACCAATGAGCGGCTCGCCAGGACCGCTGAAGAGTTCCTGGATATTTCGGTTCGGGAGGCGGAGGCCTCACGTTTGGTAATGGGTCGGCAGGAGGAGGAGATCCGGCTGCTTCGTCAGCAGGTGGCCGACCTGACCGCTCTTCTGGAGAGGTTGTTGGGCTCTGGGGGCAAGTGACCCCAGGGCTTCTGCCTGCCCTTGCTTTTGTTTTCCCGCAGTTTCTTTGTAACCCCCCCCCCCTTTATGAATGAAAAATGGTCCTTGTCTATCGGCGGAGTTCTTTTCTTTCAAGAGTTTACGGCCTTCACCCGCATGTCGAACCAGGGGGGGCGTGCCCTTGTTCGTTTTTGCGTGCTAATGTAGGCTCTTTGAACGATGGGCTATAGGGGCGTTACCCGAAGGATCCCCAATGGTTAGAGAGGGAAATTTGCCTAACTCTTCCCGGGACCTTCGGTCGGTTACGCGAGGCTTGATGGCCTTGAGAGTAGATTTGCCAACGGCGGCTTATTCTCGCACGTCGATGGTATTTTACTCGCCGTACTGTTTTTCGAACCGGCGGAGTCCTTCGGGGACTATTGGGGTCGCTCGACTTTGGTCGGGGCTTGCGGGTTTAGACTTTTCGTCGGGTCTCCATCTCGCCTTGTCGTGGGAGATTTATCGCTCGGTCCGCCGAGGTTCGGGGGAACGCTTTACTTGGCCCTGCCAAGGTTCGGAGATTTGTTGCTCGGCCCTGCCGAGGTTCGGAGAAATATTTTACTTGGCCCTGCCAAGGTTCGGAGATTTGTTGCTCGGCCCTGCCGAGGTTCGGAGAAATATTTTACTTGGCCCTGCCAAGGTTCGGAGATTTGTTGCTCGGCCCTGCCGAGGTTCGGAGAAATATTTTACTTGGCCCTGCCAAGGTTCGGAGATTTGTTGCTCGGCCCTGCCGAGGTTCGGAGAAATGTTTTACTTGGCCCTGCCAAGGTTCGGAGATTTGTTGCTCGGCCCTGCCGAGGTTCGGAGAAATATTTTACTTGGCCCTGCCAAGGTTCGGAGATTTGTTGCTCGGCCCTGCCGAGGTTCGGAGAATATTTTACTTGGCCCTGCCAAGGTTCGGAGATTTGTTGCTCGGCCCTGCCGAGGTTCGGAGAAATGTTTTACTTGGCCCTGCCAAGGTTCGGAGATTTGTTGCTCGGCCCTGCCGGAGGTTCGGAGAGGTTCGGAGAAATGTTTTACTTGGCCCTGCCAAGGTTCGGAGATTTGTTGCTCGGCCCTGCCGAGGTTCGGAGAAATATTTTACTTGGCCCTGCCAAGGTTCGGAGATTTGTTGCTCGGCCCTGCCGAGGTTCGGAGAAATATTTTACTTGGCCCTGCCAAGGTTCGGAGATTTGTTGCTCGGCCCTGCCGAGGTTCGGAGAAATATTTTACTTGGCCCTGCCAAGGTTCGGAGATTTGTTGCTCGGCCCTGCCGAGGTTCGGAGAAATATTTTACTTGGCCCTGCCAAGGTTCGGAGATTTGTTGCTCGGCCCTGCCGAGGTTCGGAGAAATTTTACTTGGCCCTGCCAAGGTTCGGAGATTTTCCTGTTCAAGCAGATAACTCGGTTGTGCCGAGGATTGATAAGCAGCATCTATTTCCATTTACGATTTATGGCAATATGGTATATAACCGATTCACACAATAAGTTGTGGGAAAATAGACAACTGGCGGGGCGTAAAGGACATACCCTATTGATAGTATTTGCGGAGGTTGTCCGAGTTCCACGTTCGGGGGACGGATTTCCCTTCGAGGTCCTGCAGCTTGTAGGTTCCTGGCCCAATGACCTCCGTGACTTGGTACGGGCCTTCCCAGTTCGGCGCCAGCTTTCCTTGCTCCAGCGGTTTGGATACAGAAGCTTTCCGGAGGACAAGGTCGCCAGGTAGGAAAGTCTTCCCCTTGACTCTGGAGGCATGGTACCGAGCCACCCTCTGTTGATAGGCGGCCGTCCTGATTCGGGCCTTCTCTCTGACTTCCTCCACCAAGTCGAGGTTGGTGCGGAGTTGCTCGTTGCTGGCTTCTTCCGAGTAACTCTCCACCCGCAAAGATGGGAGGCCCACTTCCACAGGGATGACGGCCTCCGTACCAAAAGCCATTCGGAATGGGGTCTCGCCCGTTGGGATTCTCGGAGTGGTGCGATAGGCCCACAAGACATGGTGCAGCTCATCTGCCCACCTGCCTTGGGCTCTAGAGAGGCGAGCTTTGATTCCTTGGAGGAGAGTCCTGTTGGTTACCTCGGCCGCTCCGTTGGCTTGTGGGTGCCCGACCGAAGTAAGGTGGTGACGAATTCCATGCTCTTCGCAGAATTGGCGGAATTTGGAATTGTCGAACTGCTTGCCGTTATCGGTGATTATGGTGTGGGGGAGGCCGAACCGGCAGATGATGGACCTCCACACAAGTCTCTGGCCCGGGCTTCGGTGATTTGGGCAACTGCTTCCGCTTCAACCCATTTGGTGAAGTAGTCAATGGCGACAAATAAGAATTTTCGCTGTCCTGTCGCCAACGGGAATGGGCCGAGGATGTCCATCCCCCACTTGGCAAAGGGCCAGGCGGAGGATATGGAAACTAGCTCGGCGGAGGGGAGCCTCTGGATGCTCGAATGTCTCTGGCAGGCGTCACAGGCTCGGACTAGATCGTCCGCATCTTTCTGCATGGTCGGCCAATAATAGCCTTGCCGTAGCACCTTGTGACATAGGGACCGGCCTCCCAGATGGTTGCCGCAGATCCCTTCATGTACCTCCCGTAGAGCATAGTCCGCCTCGGATGGGCGGAGGCATCTGAGCAGCGGCATAGAAAAAGACCGCTTGTAAAGCTGGCTGTCAATCAATACATAGTGGGTCGCCTGCAGCTTCAATTTCCTGGCCTCCCTTCGGTCGGACGGGAGCGACCCTTCTTTAAGATAGCTGAGGATAGGGTCGAACCAGGATGGTTCGGTCTCGATTTGCATCACCCGGTCAGCTTCCATGATACTCGGCTTCTCCAGAGTCTCCAGATGGAATTTTTGTTCAGCATCCATTGTCTCCGTGGTTGCCTTGGTCAAGCGGGGCAACAGTATTCATGTTGGCCTGTGATACTGACTGTATATAACCTTCCTCCATGGAAGTGCATGAAAGATACTGCAATGTTTTTAACAGTTTTGGTTCCAGGACCATCAAATCCAAAGGAAAAGATTGATGTCTTCCTGCAACCGTTGGTGGCCGAATTGAAAATGTTGTGGGAAACAGGAGTCGTAGCCTACGACATTTCTATGAAACAGAATTTCATCATGAGAGCTGCTTTGATGTGGACAATAAGTGACTTCCCGGCATATGCAATGTTGTCTGGTTGGAGCACTGCTGGACGTCTGGCATGCCCTCATTGCATGTATGATTCGGATGCATTTACATTGCAGAAGAGTGGTAAGCAGTCATGGTTTGATAATCATAGGAAGTTCTTGCCCCCAAATCATCCTTACAGGCGTAACTTGATCGCCTTCCGGAAGAACAAAGCAGTCACAAAATTGCCGAACCGGTTAGGTCGGCACGGATATATTTGATACTATAGAGCATTTGGGGTTGAGGTATGCATGGGAACCAGATGCAGATAGAATAAATGGCCGTATATGTAAAGAACATAACTGGAAGAAGCGGAGTATATTTTGGGATTTGCCTTATTGGAGCACAAATCTCATCCGGCACAACTTGGATGTTATGCATATCGAGAAAAATTTCTTTGATAACATATTTAACACGGTGCTAAACATCCCGGGAAAAAAAAGACACTGCAAAGTCAAGAGAAGAACTTAATCAGTATTGCAGAAGAGGTGATTTGAGGAGGAGTGCCGACGGGACCTATCCTAAAGCCTGTTACACTCTTGACAGAAATTCACGAGAAGTTTTATGTAACTGGCTTAGAGGGTTAAAATTTCCAGATGGTTATGCCTCAAATATCGGTAGGTGTGTGGACATGCATAAGCTCAAGTTGTTCGGCATGAAGTCACGACTGCCATGTTTTCATGCAACGGTTATTGCCTATAGCTTTTCGTGAGTTGCTTCCGCAACATGTCTGGAAGGCATTGACGGAGCTCAGCTTGTTCTTCAAGGAGTTATCTGCCGCAGTCATTACTTCTGCATCCATGGCAAGGCTTGAGGAGGAAATTCCAATTATTTTATGCAAGCTGAGCGAATATTTCCTCCCAGTTTTTTTGACTCAATGGAGCATTTACCGGTTCACTTGCCATACGAAGCGAGCATAGCTGGTCCCGTGCAGTATCGCTGGATGTATCCTTTCGAGAGGTAAATATATACATCATTAAGATATGTTGACATTTCAAATATTATTTCATTGCGAGAAAATTGGTTAATTTTTTGTTCAACTTTACATATAGGTATCTTAAGAAGTTAAAAAATAATGTGCGTAATAAGGCAAGGGTTGAAGGTTCTATATGCAATGCACACTTGGTCGAAGAAGTTTCAGCTTTTGCCTCGCATTACTTTGAGGGTCACGTCCACACGAGGAGCCGAAATCTTGGTCGTAACGATGACGTATGTGTGGACGAAGGAGAACCTAATGACGGTAGAATATCAATTTTTAAAGGTATCGGCCGTTCATTTGGTGGGCAGAAGTCAAGAAATCTTAGCGATATGGAGTATAATGCAGCACATTATTACATCCTAATGAACTGTAGAGAAGTCGATCCATATATTGAGTAAGTGTATACTTCAATGCTTAATTGGAATTTAATTTAAATTACAATATACCATAATATTTAATTGCTAACATAGTTTTAATCCTTTTCATCCCATAAGGATGTTTGTGATAGACAACGACAGATGAATCCCGACATCAGTCAGAAGTTAGAAACGGAGTTCGCTTACTGGTTTTATGAATTTGTGAGTAGTATCACTCAATCAATTTCAATAATGGCTTTATTTTTTGAATTGGTTGTGAATAGCTTATTAATTTATAGGTAAACGGTCCATGGTCCACAACCGACAATATTTTCATTAAATGTCTATCGCAATGGCCATTGAAGACCGTAACAACCTCTACTGGCTATTTTGTTAATGGGTACAAATTTCAGATTGAACGATTAGCAGCTTCAAGAGGCACGCAGAACTGGGGCGTGTGTGTTAAAGGAGAAAGTGTTGGAGCAAATATGCAGGATTATTATGGAAAGTTAGTAGAGGTGGTTGAAGTTGAATATCCCGGTTGGCCTATGAAACGAACCGTATTGTTTCGTTGCGATTGGTTCGATCCGACAGTTCCTGTGGGCAAAAGGGTTCATAACGACTACAATTTGGTTGAAGTGAACCATCGACGAAGATTGCAGAAATATGACCCATTCATCCTTGCATCCCAAGCTCAGCAAGTGTTTTACTGCGGATATCCAAGTTTGCGCAACGACAAGCGAGATTGGTGGGCTGTTTCTAAAATCGTCCCACGTTCAACAATCGTATTAGAGGAGAGTTCATCAAGTCAATCAGCCGAGTGCCCTGCATTTCAAGAGGATGAGATGGAAATGCATGCAATTGAGGACGACACAAGGGCTCCTGAAACATCACTTAGAGATCCAAATGGTGATGTCCAAGAAATTGCGGATGCAAATGTTCGGTTTCCTTCCGATGATAATGAAACTGAATCGCAGTCCGATACGGCATCGGATGTTGAACCAACATTTCACGAAACAAATGACACCGATTAAACATAGAGGTTTTTTAAATTCAACTTTTTTTATAAGTGTTAAATTTTTACATAGTCAATCATTAATCGTAATTTAATTGCATGAATCTTTAGTATTTTCAGTATGACGGGCAGAGGTAGATCTACCGACATACGGAGTGAGCAGGGACGTAGCCCTGCTGCATCAGATCACATGAGCTTTGGAGATGGAGTTTGGATCTCCACACATCGCACAGCCTTCGATCTCTCAGTCGGCGGTGATCCTGCATTGGTATTACCATCCAGCCGATCGGCACATACCTCCGAGAGTTCTTCCACCATCGGCCGCACCGTACTTCGACTTGATGCTCATGGGCTGTAAGTATATACTAATTAAAAATATATGTTTATGTTTTTAAGTCAATTACTTATAAACATGCATTTTTTTAACAGATTTATTGAGCAGCATCATGTATCCAGCCACATCAGCGCCGTATTTCAGAGGCATGCAGATCCCAGTGGCTACGATTGGCGCCACGTATCTCCAGCCACGAGGGAGTTTTATTTTTCTGAGTTTCAGGTAAACTTATTAAATACAATTTATCACTGATATAAAATTTCTTAATCTTAATAAATTCTGAAACTAACTATTTATTTTAATGCAGAAAAAGTTTACGTGGGACCCTGCCAGCCATGATGCCATTAGGGCAGCATGGGAGGCTCTTACGGGACGCCGATACTCCGACATGCTTCATCGTTGGAGGTCATCGGGTCAGCATCCTGCGCATGTGCCAGAGGGTATTTGGCACGAGTGGCAGCAGGCCTGGCAGTCCGATGGCTGGCGCAGGAGGTCCGCATCAGCCAGCACGAACCGCCGATCCGAGAAGGGCGGTCCTGGCACGGGTCTCTCCCGCCATACTTCGGGCTCTATTTCGATTCAGGAGCACAGACGCGTATGGTAAGAAAACATAAATAATTTAATTACTATTTAGTTATTTACAAATATTTGTATTAATATCAATTTTTTTATTGTTATAGTCTGAGCAGGAGGGCGAGATCCTGGTGAGTTTCGTCTATTCAGGGCGACACACACCAGGAGGGACGGTTCCTGGGTCGACACGCGATCACGGGAGGTTGCGGTAAGAAATTAGCTTTATGTAGTATCTGTTTAATTTCTAAAATTTTATTTGAGAAATTTATTAACTCATTTATTGTTGATTTTATAATTCAAAGACACGAGTCGAGGAGCTTCGCTCCCAGGCATCGCAGGTCGACTCCACTGATGGGGAGACGCCCGTCGAACTCTCAGCAGAGGAGAGTCGGCGTGTGTTTTTGGAGGCTGTTGGTGCCCAGCCGCGAGACCGCAGGGTCTATGGTCTGGGCACTAGAGCTTCTCATATTTTCCCCATCAGGCCTCCAGCTCGCGATTTCTGGTGATATTCCTGCCGAGCGTTTAGACGACATTCGGAGATCTATTGGAGGAGGTTCGGCAGGACGTTCGAGGAGGTTCGGCAGGAGGTCGAGCAGGAGTTCGAGCACGTATGCGAGGCCGGGATCAGGAGCTTGCAGACATGCGAGATGAGATGCGTCATTTGCAGGATATGGTTAGCCGCTTGTCGCAGTCTCCAGCCTCCACGTGATCGCAGATTCTTGATGTATTTTTTTTTCTTTTTATATGTTGTACATGAAAACTTCAAAATTTTAATATATGAATTATTTTTGAAATGAATGATTATTGTTTGGATCAATATGAGTGAAGAATGTTTCTATCAATATTTAAATGTAACGAAATTGTATTAACCGTTTTAATTTTTAATATTTTTTTTTTAAAAAAAATTTAATTAGCGACGCATTAGCGACTGAAATTGCATCGCTAATATTTTTAAATTATTATTAAATATTGCGATGCAATGACCTAGCATCGCAATAATTTAAAAAAAAATTAATAGCGACGCATTAGCGACTCAAATTGCATCGCTATTATCTCTAAAATATTATTAAATATTGCGACGCAATGACCTTGCATCGCAATATTTTAAAAAAATTTTAGCGACGCATTAGCGACTCAAATTGCGTCGCTATTATATCTAAAATTTATTATTAAATATTGCGACGTAACTAAATGCGTCGCAATATTTTGAATGCGTCGCATATTTACTAATAATTTTAAAATTTAAAATTAGTTTTAAATTTAGCGACGCATCTGGATGCGTCGCAATATTGCGACTCATTGTTGCGTCGCAGAGTCGCAATATTGCGACGCAATTGCGATAAATTTATATTGCGACGAACATCTGAGCGACGCCGTCATTGCGTCGCTATGGCGTCGCATTAGCATGTTTAGCGACGCAATTGCGATGCATTTGGGCATCGCAATATTTTTTTCCCTTGTAGTGCATAAATGGCATGCTGTATTTAATCACTACGTTACTATAACATTATATTACAGTTGTTTATAATGGAAGTTAGCATCAATGTTTGATTTAAAACTTATTTAATTAAAATGATATTTCAACAATTTCTATGTTTCTAATACAGTGTTTTTTAGCTAGCATGCAAGTAATATTATAATCAATAACACTGTTATTTCACCATCCATCAGTTCCCTTGCTATGGTTGCCATATGGCATATCAGCCATTATTTTATTTCCAAAAATCAAGCTCTAGGCTGCATTTGGCAAGCAATTAGATTCAAAGGATTATAATCATTGAGTGATGTTATTTATTCGCTACTTTGACCATCTTCTCACTTGTTTCCTTCGATTTGCTAATGTCATCCCAAGTTACTAATGCACTAATTAATCTATGATTCCGTCTTCAGCGAGCATGGGCTTCAAAAGTCATGAAACAACTTGGTAGCCACGGAATGCTCCAAGGTGAACTCGGTGGCCGGCTGGTGTGGGAGCAAGATTTTAATGATTCCCAAGAATGAAACCCGTTTTGCAGGTCAACATCTCAATATAATATCGAGTCCTCCTGGCCCACCGTGATGAACGCCTGGTGTTAAGCTTTTGTCCACTCTTCCATCAAAAGAATCTTTAAAATAAAAATATTAGTGAAATGCAACTACATGAAAGCAAGTGAAATAATTTTCTCCATGGATCATCTCCAGACTGTTCGTTCTCTTAGTAAATCACAAGAAGAATTAGTTAAATATTCGGCTCTAAAGACTTCTTTAGGAAGAGAGAGAGATGAAAAGTATTTGGTCCACCCTGACTAGAAAAGTATTCGTTCTCTTTAGTTATTTTAGCCATTGACTGCCACTTGGATAGTTGCGATCAAATAGAAGATTTTAAATTGCATGTTCTGTGGGTCAGGTAAGATGCTATATAAATCGATAGATGAATAAAGTAGCGGCATCAGTTCTTCAAACTCTATCCTCCGAGTTTGATTTACTTTTGTTGAGAAATCGGCTTTACCGTCCTTGTTGTGAGGTTCTTGAACTCACCTTCTCTTCATCATTGTATTTTGTACATTATTACAATCTTCTGTTTTGTTTCCCAGGAATAAATTAAATTGGGTGGTGGATGAATTACTGTTGCAATAAACTGGAATCCATGGCGGTTGCTTTATTTTTGCTGCTGCTCCTCCTATCCTTAGCACCGCTCATGTCCTCCTCACGGTTGGGAAATGAGACAGACCTGCAGGCCTTGCTTGCTATAAAGAATCAGATAACACGCGAGTCCCCTGGAGCTCTGAGCTCATGGAATCACACCGTCCATGTCTGTGCCTGGGAGGGGGTCTCGTGCATCCGCAAGCACGACACGCAGAGGATCTCAGCCTTGGAACTCGCATCTCATGGCCTCGCAGGTTCCCTCTCTCCTTTCATTGGCAACCTCAGCTTTCTCAGAAGAATCAACTTATCAGACAACGGTCTCCATGGCGAGATCCCGCCAGAGATCGGCCGCCTGCACCGGCTGTTGCATCTTGATTTGACCTCCAACTCATTTGTAGGGCTAATCCCTGTGAATCTATCCTATTGTTTAGACCTTCAGCTGCTCAATCTAAGCTACAACCATCTCATGGGGAGGATACCTGATGAGATCAGCAACCTATCCAAGCTTAAATATCTGTCAATTCGCAATAACAACATCACAGGTGTCATCCCACCATGGCTTGGCAATCTTTCTTCCCTGATCGAGCTCTCTGTAGGGTGGAACAACCTGGAGGGAGGAATCCCAGAAGTTGGCCAACTTGGACGTCTAGAAATATTAAATGTGGAAGAAAATATGCTCTCAGGTATCATCCCTGCATCCCTCTACAATCTCTCGTCCTTGCAAGTTTTGGCTGCTGCAGAACAGCAGCTGCAGGGAAGCCTCCCACCCGATATTGGCACCAGACTTCCAGATCTCCGACTACTTTTACTTGGTGCAAACCAAATTGGAGGACCAATTCCAGCATCACTTTCCAATGCCTCTAGACTTCGGATCATTGATCTCCTAGAGAACAATTTTACCGGTTTCATGCCCACTGATCTTGGAAGATTGAAATATCTCTCCCGGTTAAATATATATGCAAATAACATTGAAGCAGACAATGTCCGTGGTTGGGAATTTCTTGCTTCTCTCAGGAATTGCAGTTATCTAACACATTTATATCTGGGTGCTAACAATCTAAGGGGTGCGTTGCCTATTTCAATAGCAAACCTCTCCACACAGCTTGAAATTCTACATATGGATTCCAATCAAATATCGGGGAGTATTCCTTTTGAGATAGAAAACCTGGTCAACCTGACTGAACTTGCAATGCATGAAAATCTTCTAACAGGCACCATTCCAGAAAGTGTTGGAAAGCTTAGCAATTTACGTGGTTTATGGTTATCCCACAATAGATTTACAGGTTTTGTTCCATCCTCCCTTGGAAACCTAACTCAGTTGGTCCGTCTTGAGTTGTTTGACAATGGCTTGCAAGGACCCATACCTCCAAGCCTTGGGAAACTCCAGCAACTAGATGTACTGGACCTTTCTCGAAATAATCTCAGTGGAACAATACCTAAAGAAATTGTTAGTCTTCCTTTTCTGTCAGATTCCATCAACTTGTCTAACAATTCATTAGTTGGGCTACTCCCGGAAGAAGTCGGCAGTTTGAAAAATATCAAAATATTTGCGTCTCTGGGAACAAGTTAACCGGTAAAATTTCGGATACAATTGGTGGATGTGAAGTCCTTGAGTTCCTACTTTTGAACAATAACTTTTTCAACGGAAGCATTCCGTCATCTCTCAGTAACATAAAGGGCCTTCGAGGTATAATTCTATCTTACAATTACTTGACAGGGACAATTCCTTCATCTTTGAGCACAATCAAGGGCCTTGAAGCACTGGATCTCTCACACAATTACCTCTCGGGGTCAATCCCACGTTCTCTTGAAGATTTGAACTTTTCAATCTACTGGAATTCTCTACCCTCCCTTGACATTGGTCTTCTATACATCAAGAATTATCCAGATGGTTTAAATCTCTCTTTCAACCATCTTGAGGGGGAAGTGCCAATGGAGGGAATATTTAAAAATGCTACTGCAATCTCGCTCGTTGGCAATGATGGACTCTGTGGGGGTATTCCAGAACTCAAGTTACCCAAGTGCCCTGTGAAACCATCGAAAAACAAACAGGGGTCTCATCTGCTAAAATTTGTGATTCCAATAGTTGTTATAGTCATCTTCATTTTCATACTCTCCAGCTTTGTTTCTCTTTATTGGAAACGCAAACCAAAACAACAAACTTCATCTGCTGATTTGTTGAAGAATCAAAATCTCAGAGTCTCATATGCAGAGCTGGTTAAAGCAACTAATGGATTCTCTTCTACCAACCTAATTGGCTCCGGAAGATATGGGTCCGTGTACAAAGGGATTATGGATCATGACAATTCAATTGTGGCTATTAAGGTTTTCAACCTTTTGCATCAAGGAGCTTCCAAGAGCTTCTTTGCTGAATGTGAAGCTTTGAGAAATATCCGTCATCGTAATCTCATCAAGATACTAACATCCTGTTCCAGCATAGATTTCCGAGGCAACGATTTCAAAGCTCTGATTTTTGAGTTCATGCCTAATGGAAGTTTGGATACATGGTTACATCCTAAGCCAGATAGGGATCATCTCGTGAATACTCTAAGCTTGAGCCAAAGGTTGGGCATAGCTATCGACATTGCCGATGCATTAGATTATTTACATCACAATTGCCAACCACCAATTGTTCATTGTGATCTAAAGCCAGCCAATGTTCTACTTGACAATGACATGTGTGCTTATATCGGGGACTTCGGGTTGGCAAGGTTTCTATGGGAAGATAAGAGCAACCATATTCAGTCTTCAAGCACTTCAATTGCAATAAAGGGTTCTATTGGATATGTCCCACCAGGTAACTACTTCTATTAACCCCCTTTACTATCTTTTTTTTTAAGTAACTTTAAAGAATTAAAATCATATTTCTTTTCCATCATAACCTTCTATCTATATAATATACGTTCAAGCTAAGATATCCATGGATTGCAGAGTATGGGGCAGGTCTTCATGTATCCACCTTTGGGGATGTGTATAGCTATGGGATCCTTCTATTGGAGTATTTACAGGAAAAAGTCCAGTTAATGAAATGTTTCAAAATGGCTTAACCCTTAACAAGTTTGTCGAGATGGCTTTTCCTGATAAAGTAATGGACATTGCTGATCCACTATTGATGTTACCAGAGCACATCAATATTGCTTATAGCCAGCAGAATGGAAGCGATGCAATGAGGACAATCCAAGAATGCATGATTAATATGGTGAGAGTTGGACTATCATGTTCGAATCAATCATGGAGAGAGAGAATGAGCATGAAGGATGTTTCAACTGAGATGCACAAAATTCGGGATGCTATTAGGTTTCTTGAGGGATATGTGGTTGTGGGTCAGTAACCATGCATCATTCCACCTTAAATCAAGAGCCACAACATGGACAGATCAAAAGTCATCGAGAATTCCTATCTTCCAAATGAGTGTAATTTTTAAACTAATGTTGTTCTTTCCTTCACCAAGTTTTAGATACATGATGTCTAGTAATTGTAAATGATACCATGAAGGCAAAGTTATATTTCTAGGTGTACTACATGTGAAATTTCTATCTTCCAAATGAGTATAATTTAAACCAATGTTGTTCTTTCCTTCCCCAAGTTTTAGATACATGATGTCTAGTAATTGTGAGTGATACTATGAAGGCAAAGTTATATTTCCGGGTGTACTACACATAAAATTAAAAAGAAAAAATTGTTAAAAGAAGAATTTCTTAAATTTGTGAAAAATGACATATGATGGGTTGGGACCTTTTGCCTTGATTAGTTTTATTTTGTTATTGGGAAAGAAAGAAATCTTGACCATAGAATAAACCCCATGATTGCCACCATTTGAGCCTACTAGTGTGTTATGTAAGACCTAAATTTGGTCAGATCTAGACATAACACAAACAAATGAATACATTACTCATGTATTAAATAAGACCAAATTTTTGGTAGGATTTGGACACAACCCAAACCAATAGATACACTGGTCCAAGAATTATAGACATGTTTTCCTCATAATGTCATGCATATTAACAAATGAAAAAAAATATTTTAATTAACTATATGTTATATTAAAATTAGATAGTATTTTAAAATAATAAAAAAATCTTTTCAATTAGAGCTTCATAATAGCCTAACTAGCCAATAGTTACTGCTTATTAGAATATGATGCATTGACAAATGTCCGTTCATGACCGAACTACCACCCCTACCATCTCTCTCTCTCTCTCTCTCTCTCTCTCTGGATCGATTGAAAGGGACACTCTTCTATACGAGTTTAAGGTTGTGAGTAATGGTCATAAAATTGTTTTGGTAATGGCTAGTTGATATGAAGGCGAGGAAGCATGCGTTAATTGGATTGCTCGAAACATGGCCATCACCATTTTGGCCATGACATAGATGTGAGGTGGCTAAGAAATTTTTTATAAATATTAAATTTATAAATGTTGAAAGGAATAATTAGAATTTGAGCTAGATTCCTCTCTTTGATGGCTCTAATAGACTTGATTCCTAGATAAGGCAATGATAAAGTTCTTTCCAAATTAGATGGTAAAATCTCACCTAAACTAGTTTGCACCCCAAATAAGATGAGGATCCCAAATAGATCAGCACCTTTATCGTAGTAGCCCAATGGCTCAGTTTTGGTCACATGGGCAGCTCGTTCCACATTAATTTTCATAAATTTTCAATATGAAGTAAAAGTTATGAACTAGTTGAAAAATAAATAATTTCATGATAAAAATTTTAGATCATAAATCAAAATAACATAATTAATTAATAATATATCATGATCATATTTTGGATGTCTTACGGTCAAACCTTGTCAAGTTCTGGATAAGCCACCAACCCATAATTTGGTTTGGCCTATTTTTAAGCCCTTAAAACTAGATATATTAAAAACTAGGCAAAAATATACTTTTGGTTCTCAAACTTTTACACAAAATTTGCTTTAATTCTTAAATCACTACAAGAAAATGTCAAAATAGTGACGAAATTAGTGATGGAAATTTCGTCACTAAATTGTGACGGTTTAGTAACAAAATAGTGACAAAAAATTAAAATCAGTGATGGATTAGTTTTTCGTCACTAAACTGTCACTAAATTAGTGACGGACTATTACATCCGTCACTACTTTAGTGACGGATTGCCCTTCCGTCACTAATCCATAACAAATTAGTGACGGAAGAGTAATCGTCACTAACTTGGTGATGGATTGCTTTTTCGTCACTAATCTATCACAAATTAGTGATGGAAAAACAATTGTCACTAATTAGTGATGAATTATTTTCCATCACTAATCCATCAAAATTAGTGATGGATGGAAAATTCATCACTAATTTAGTGACGGATTGCCCTTCCGTCACTAATCCATAACAAATTAGTGACGAAAGAGCAATCTGTCACTAAATTAGTGATGTATTAGTGACGGATATTTCTTCCGTCACTAATCCATCACTAATTTAGTGACGGATTGGGCAATCCGTCACTAATTTTGTGACGGATGAGGCAATCCGTCACTAACTTAATGATGGATTACTTTTTCGTCTCTAATCCATCATAAATTAGTGATTAGTGATGAATTATTTTCCATCACTAATCCATCAAAATTAGTAATGGATGAGAAATTCATCACTAATTAGTACAGATTGCCCTTTCATCACTAATTCATCACTAATTAGTGATGGAAGAGCAATCCATCACTAAATTAGTGATGGATTGCCCCATTCGTCACTAATTTAGTGATGGATTGGCCTTCCGTCACTAATCCGTCACTAATTTAGTAACGGATTGCCCTCTCCATAACTAATTTAGTGATGGAAGAGCAATCCGTCACTAATTTAGTGACGAATTTCTTCATCCATCACTAATTTAGTGACATATTGCCCTTCTGTCACTAATCCAACATAAAATTAGTGACGAAAGAGCAATCCGTCACTATATTAGTAACGAATTAGTGATGGATACCCTTTTTGTCACCAAATTTATACTTTTAATATTTTTTTATTTGAATGAGAAGAAAGAAAGTAAAATAAAAAAATTAATAATTTATAATAATATATAATTTTTTATAATAATTGCATGTCTAATATTTTTTAAAGAATTAATATTAAAATAAAAAATAAAAATATTTTTAAATTTTATTATTTTTATATATTATGTATTATATAATTAAAATGTATATATAATTAAAAAATGGTCATGTATGGGAACCACATTTGCCCAATGCTGCATGACTATGGACATGGAGCAAGGTTATAAATAAAGCCTAAGTGGGGCCAGTCAATTAACCCCTCTTATATGGCTACATGGGCCAAATAATATATGGCATATTAGATCCATTTTTCAAATCATGTACAACATATTAGATCTAAGACCAGCACCTCACGCGCCAACCCAAAATCAAAGCGCGCATCAAACGATGCTAAAATCCAGACTGCCGAAGGCCAAACCTCCTCCCCCCCTCCCACTCTTCCAATCCCTACCCACCCCTCCCCAAGAGCTCAAGAACTCGAACCTCATCACCACCACCACCACCATCGCCGCCGCCGCCGCCGCATCCTAAGCCTCCTGAAGCAATGCAGGTCCTTGGATTCCTTCAAGCAGATCACTCCCACATGCTCACCTCCTCCATCCACAAGCCCAACCACCTCCTCTCCAAGCTCGTCGTCGGCCTCCAAGACCTCCCCTACTCCACCCTCCTCTTCTCCCAAATCCCCCACCCTAACGACTTCTCCTTCAACCTCATGATCCGCGGCCTTGTCACTTGCTGGAGAAACCACTCCCTCGCCCTCCGTTACTACCTCCGCATGATCAAATCCGGCGCCATGCCCAACCACTTCACCTACCCCTTCGTCCTCCTCGCCTCCGCCATCCTCCAGTCCTTGCATCACGGCCAGACCGCCCACGCGTCCATCTTCAAGCTCGGGATCCGCTCCAATGACCATGTCCAGCACTCTTTGATCACCATGTATTCGAGATGCGGCCAGGTGGACTCCGCACGCAAGGTGTTCGATGAAATCCGTGAGAGGGATGTGATTTCTTGGAGTTCCATGATTTCGGGGTACGCCAGGATGGGATTCGCAAGGGAGGCGGTCGAGTTATTCTGCACGATGAGGGCAGAGGGGTTCAAGCCAGATGAGGTGACTCTGGTGAGCGTCCTGGTGGCATGCGGAGACCTTGGAGACTTGAGCTTTGGGGCATGGTTGGAGGGGTTGGTGGAGGGGCATAAATTGGAGCTGAACTCGTTTGTTGGGTCTGCGTTGATTGATATGTATGGCAAGTGTGGTGATCTCGAGTCTGCAATCCTTAAATTTTTGTCACTATTATGCTCTTTTCTTGTAGTGTTATCTCCTTAAATTTAATGGTTAGGGTTGTTAATTAGATCGATTGTATGTCGTGAATATCCCGTCAATAGCCACTGCAATCCTTTCCATTCCCTAGCATTCGATCTTCGTTACGGATGGGTAATTTTTATTTCTGATTCTAATATCTTCTTGATGAACCAAACTTGGGATCTAAAATGAACTGTCTTTTGTGGGAAGTATTACAAGCTCAGGGGGATGTCATCAGCTACAACCTTGGTGGGATGGGCTGCAGTGCCGAAATCCTTGCCATTGATCTCACCCGGAACCTCCTTCAAGTAGGTCTTTCTCTCCCACTCCTTTACTCTTGTTTCCCTTTCACCTTTGTTTCTTAAGTTTGTACTGTGGATTACATCTTTGGTTGGTACTTTGTCCATGCTATTTCATTTGGAGAAGCATTACTTATACGTGTCTAGATGCTATGGGGAAGGATGTGGACAGCCATGGACACCTTATTTAGTCTGAAATTTTCATGTGCACATCCAAGAGAACACATCATGACATCCTTCTGCGGTGCTATACAAACAAAACATTGGGTACAGTTTAGCTTCACTATAGATAGAAAGGGTTCCTCACAAGCTCCAAATATCTGTCCTGTGCTTATCTATTGGTGCTCTGAAAGCATTCTTGTGCTCTGAAATGCTTCACTATTGATTTGTATGGAAGATTAATTTTATCTCCTGTTATAAAAGCAGTTGTAAGGTTCTTTATGCCACCAATCCATTACAAACTACTTCATTTTCTTTTTCTTGAGCAGAACTATGTTACATATTTATAACCCTTTCAGACCTTCAGACAATTTCATACTGAAATTCTCAAATCAATTGACCTTGCTTGATTTATGTTTTTTTCCAAATTTTAGATAAAAAGTGGATTTTTTTCTATAGCAGGAAGATAGCCATTTTTAGCTTGATAGCTGATGTTTGCCATAAAAGTTGAAGTTTTTGATGCCTGAATGCTTGAGTAGTCCTTCCTAGCCCTTGTGTACTCATTGTTCTAACATTTCCTTCTCTTGCATTGTCTAGACTGGGGAGATTTGCCTTGATATCTTGAAGAATGCTTGGAGTCCTGCATGGACCCTCCAGTCTGTTTGCAGGGTCTAGTCTTTGATCTGCATGAGGTATATTTCTTAGTTTAGATTTTCTTCTACTTTATAGACCAAAGCATTGGAGACCAAAGCTGATCTGCATGAGGTATATTTCTTAGTTTAGATTCAATTTCAGAGTTGTATCCTTGTACATGTCTAGTCTTTGATCTCGGATTATTGCGTTTTTAACATTTATGCGTTCTATATGCATGTTTATCAGAAGACATGATGTTTTTTTTAATGTTAAAACAATGTGGCTTTTGATCATTTTTGATTCCTTACTATTAAAGACAATTACAGTAAGGAAGTGAATTATAAAACAGTACAGTTTACCTGATAACTGAAGGGATCCGATTAAGGATCTTAGATACTAGACATGCTATTATGAAAGATTTTGAAGCAACCAGAATATATTGAAACTAAAATAAATATATTAACTTCCTAGAAGAAGCAGTTTCCTTAGCTCATTAGGACAATGAGAAGAAAGTTACCTTTTTTTTAATATAACCATAGAAGTTTTAGGCAGCTTCTATCTCAAGTATTCATGTTATTGCTATACAGATTCCATATGAGAATCTTAAGAACATAAAGATGAACTTATCTTTTCAATTGTTTTAAAGCAGTAACAAAATAGGTTTTAATTTACTTGTAGCTCAGATGATGATGTATCTGCCAATACATGACTTAATATATGTATTCTTGTCATTCTTAGTCATCTGACATCATTTTGGCATCACAGTTTGATCACAAGCAGTTGCATAGGTGGCTGAGTAACAAAGAAACCTTAAAATGCCTAGAAAACATCTAGAGGACCATGACGTGAGCATCACCCAGGTTTTGGGCACCTACATAGACAAGTGGGCAAAACCTAAGGAACATAGGCAAATCGCCTGCTATAGTGAGTGCATGGTGCACGCATGGAGCTTCTTTTTTTTTTTTGGGGTTGCTTTTAGTATGCAACTGACACGGATTTCTTCATCCATCACTAATTTAGTGTGAACCTTCCGACCCGTCGCACCTCCTACATAACCCAAATCTAGGCCGCTCTTTCTCGCCAGTCGAGACCAGCAGCACCTCACTCTCCAAAGTCCAAACCCTCGCTTGCTGAAAGCCCTTCACCCTCTCCCACTCCGCGATGGCGGCGACGCCCACCGAGAACGCCGAGAACAACGGTGTCGTGACCTCTGAGCAGGCGCTGGAGGTCGAGGCCCCCGATGCCGAGGCCGAGGTGGAGGAGCAGTTGCCGGACACGGAGGAGACGCCAGATTCAGCGGCGGAGGAGGTGTCCCCTGCCACGGCTGCCGAGACAGCGCCGGCGCAGACGCATGGCGGCGAGAGCAAGAAGTGGCCTGGGTGGCCCGGGGACAACGTGTTCCGCATGATCATTCCGGTGCTGAAGGTGGGGAGCATCATCGGCCGCAAGGGGGAGCTCATCAAGAAGCTCTGCAAGGAGACGCGGGCTCATGTTCGTATCCTCGAAGGAGCTCTCGGAACCTCCGAGCGTATTGTAAGTCCTCTCCTCGCTTTACGTTTGACGGGATTCTAGGTTTTTGCTTGCTCTATCTATTTCTAGGGTTTAGTTGTCTTGTTCTCATTTTGTTAGGCGTCCTCCGTGTATATTATTTTGGTCTCATCTTTTTCTTGAACACCATCTGAAAGGTATTTGAGCTGATGACTGGGTTTTTTTGAACCCTAAATTTAATTTGTATCATTTTGTTTTGCTACATTAAAAAGAAGCTTGAATTGTGGCGAATGGTTGCATTCCGGGAGTTCTTAATTGGTTCCCTTTTCCTATATTGGAATTTGGCCCCTTAATACCTATAGTGAGGATTGTAAACTTTTCTGGAGTTAATGTTGAACTGAATAATCCATCGTAACTGTAGATGCCCTGTTGAGTTCAAAAGCACTTGCCTTAACTGCTAGACTATGTGCCTTAGAGGGGTAAAGCCATCTTAGAAATATAATATTCTTTGCTGGACACTTATAATATTTTCTTCTCATGTGTAGGTTCTGATATCTGGGAGAGAAGAGCCAGATGCAGAAATATCCCCAGCAATGGATGCTGTTGTAAGAGTCTTTAAACGTGTCAATGGTATTACAGATAGTGGGAATGATGGTGCTACCCCAGCATCTGCTGCACCTGCATGTTCAGTTCGGTTATTAGTAGCATCATCCCAAGCCATTAATTTGATTGGGAAGCAAGGTTCCTTGATTAAGTCAATTCAAGAAAGTAGTGGTGCCACAGTACGGGTTCTTTCTGGAGGTATATTCTTTAAGTGTCTTTGTGAAGTTAATGACCATCTATTGAGCTTCTCCACATGTAAAATGTCTGGATATTTTCTCTTGATCCTTTTGAAGTTAATGACCATCATTATAATCAAGGAGACTCTGGGTTTCAATGAATATTATGAAGAAGAAAAGCGATACAACACTGACACTGTACAAAAGTTGCCCACGAAATCAAATACAGGCTCAAACATAATGAGATGCTCTACGGTTCCAAGATTCAAATACCTTCCAATCAGGTTGACACTATTCTGTCATTCCTGCTATATTATTCTGAAGTATATTAGTAGTATCTCTTGGATATATTGCCTAATATAAAACCCAACTCTACATCAAGAGTTTATGATTGAATGTATACCAACAACTCATAGTACTTGGGCTCTTCAAATAAAAAAGCTGCCATTTTTCATGTACCAAATGTAATATTGGAATGTCCTGTTTTACTTTTGTTTTCCTTTTTCAATAGAAGTCCTTGTTGTTATGTGAAATGCCCATGTTAAACAATAGATTCTTTGAAGTTTCTGAATTAAGTTTATGTGAATCTCTATATGTATCTGTGGGTGGCTGGTCTGCATAGGGTGAACTCTTTTGTGTGAGCTACAGATGAACTTACTGGGCTAAAGAGAACAAGACATGGTACACCAGGTGAAAATGAATACCATTTTTTCCACATTTGAAATTAATCGGATATAGGTATGCACATATATACCATGGATCTAGGCATTTTCTTTCCACATTTTTCCCAGATGCAGAACTTGGAATCTCTCATAAATGGTTCATTTTTAATTTTAATATTGTATCTAGGTTTTTTTTCCTAATTATATGATGATTTGTATTATTATTCAGAGATCAATTCTTTAATGATTTATCTTATCATATTTATTGCATATGACTCATTTATATGTTTGTCTAGCAAACGCAAATATCATAATTATCCAATTAAGATTTGCGTTCACTTAAAGAGAACATTGATATTGCAAAATATATGATGTGACATTGGTTAAAAACAAGTATGATCATTGTTCATATCTGATTGTTATCTGTATGCATTTCAAACAAAGTTTGTTTCTTTTTTGGCACGTTATGCAGTATGAGAAGCATGGAAAAAAATTAATAATTAACTTTTCTAGTTAGAATTGAAGCAGTTTCAGGACACAACTAGGTGTATGAACTTCAAAAATACCTGGAAACAGTTGGAAAAGTATCCAGAGTAAGTTTGTGTAAGTGGATGTAGTAACTTTGTTATGCCACTAAGCTTGATAGTGTTGCATGTTCTTTCTATTTTCTTTTTGAAACGCTCACCTGTAGATTTGCCACCCAAGGTATTTTTGAGATGTGGTTGAATTGTCAGTCAGAATGAATGAAGATGGAATTGGTGATATTGGATTTTAATGAGAGGATATTATATTATGCTTTACTGCAGTTTTTTTTTGCCACAAGTGTTTACTTAGGTTTATCTCTCGTTGGGATTCATGTACATCATCTCCATGACCAATAATTATGTGCTTCCAACCAGTAAATCCTTTTTCTTTTCAGTGCTCCGGCCTTATCTTCAAGAGGAGCCCATAAATCAGCCCTTGAGATGTCAGCTGGTGATCCACTGCCAAGGAGCCCTTGGAAAGCATATTCAAATGGAGAAAGGTCTCCGAAGCCTGAGCTTGATGATAGTCTTAATTTTGGAGTTGCAACACCATTGTTGAAATCCATCATGACCCAGGTATTTATCATATAAAGCCATACATACTTGGTATATGGTTGCATAATTTTAAAAGTCTAGGCGGGGCGATAATCGTTTTGATCACAAGTTTATGATCAAAATTTCTGATTATGCAATGGTACATAAGCTTGAATGTTCCAAAAAAAAGAAGTCTCCTGTTGGGAATCAGAGTTTGTCAGGGTAATGTCCTCATAAAATGCATATGATGCACATTATAGTCAGGAATGCATTGTACTGAAGTGTGAAGTACTTATTCTTTCTCACATGTTTTCTTTTTTCAAAACTTGTATGGTTAAATGTGTGTTAGCATCTTAGTTGTATGCATGACTTCGTTATTGAATATGTTGTGCACACGTTTAAAATAGATGACATGCGAAGATGCTGCATTTGATTCAGCTAAGGGCACATGTAAGTCTATTTTTGGGATGGGTTCTCATCAATAATTTCACACAGATCTGGAAGACTTGATATCTTGAGCTTTACAGAGGCTGAATTCTCCTAGGTCACATCCAGAATGTTATACTGACTGCATTTTAGCATCTCTCAAAGTTATTACAGTGTCAGATTCTTTGGTTTATAAAATCCCTAGAAAGTATTCACATATTCAGAACAACAAATTTGGTTGAGTGATCACCTGTAGCACTCTCTCCCATTTTCAAGAATGCCATTCATCATCTTATAGAGATCTCACATTACTTACAAACCTATTTGGGGCTAAGTCCATGTACAGACTCTAGCTTAGGGAGACGTATCTTTTGCTTTTAATGATTTTTAACAAATTGACAAGTTCTACAGTAATTTGATTTTGAAAGATTTAACATATTAACTTTTGGGTTATATGAAGGATGCTATTTTTCAAGAGTTTTTCTCCAAGATTAAGAATCTTGCTTTGTTGTAAAATTTGCCATATTTTTTATTGAATTACATTTTTCCCTGGTCATTCCAAATGATTAGGTTGGCAGCAAATTTGGAGAGAGTACATCAAGGTGGGGATCTATGCTTTCTGATGGCCAAGTTGGGAAGCTCAAGGACAGGTCAGCAGCTGCCATGTCAACATTCGGTGACATGCTTCCTGGCCCAGCGGCAGGGCTCTTGTCATCTCTTACATCAGGTTCCACCAAGTTTGACTCGTAGCTGGTAACGGACTTGGCTCTTCTGAATTTTAAACCTTCTGTGATCAGATTATCTTACAAAAAGAAGAAGAAGAACTTGATGCGCAATAACCGATTGATGGGGCACTTGAAGTTTATTGATGTCCTATTCAAATGATGCATTTGGTCATGAGAGTAGAAGTGGAAAGGAAAGCACAAAGCGCAGAAGATTGTTTCATCTAAGCTTGGACATGATAGCCCAACATCTGGTGATAAAACTCTTTCAGCTCCTACATGTCTAGTGATACTTAACACGGAAGTGAGGATTGCTTCAGTAGCTACAGGTGGACGTCACACACTAGCATTGTTCACTTCAGACTAGAGGGAGCTAGTAAATGGTGTTCAAAGGATTGCTTCAGATGTACATTTCTCAAGTGTAGAGTCCCTAAGGCAGCCGAAGATATTTTAATAATTTGATGTCTAATGTATAAAACATTAGTATTGTTGATGTATACAGATATATTTATCTTATTTTATGAAGTGTATTTTTTATTCTTAAATTTAAATTTTCATTAGAATGCATTAATATATTATAATTTAAAAATAATTTTAAATTTATAAATAAAAATTTGATGAAATTTTATTAGGTTAATGATGGATTAGTGATGGATTTCTGATAGAAATAATAGTGACGGATTAGTGACGAAATATTAGTGATTGATTAGTGATGGAACAATAACAAATGATTAATGGATTCTTTCGTCACTAATCCGTCACTAAATTATGATGGAATAGTGATGAAAATATTTGTGACGAAATAGTGACGGAATAATGCATGATGGATAGTCCATCACTAATCCGTCATAATTTAGTGACGGAAAATATGTTCCGTCATAAATTTTTGATGAAATATTTCGTCACAAATCCATCACTATTATTTTGTGACGGACCTCTTTCCGTCACTAAATTTAGTGACGACAAAAATGGTGATGATAAGATTTTTGTCACTAATCCGTCACTAAACCCAGTTTGTGACGGAATAGTGATGAAAATTTTTGTCACTATTATACTATTTTCTTGTAGTGAATTTTTAATTGTTACAATTTAATCCTTCATATTTTAAGAATATTACATTCCTAATGTCTCATGACATGGGATTAGTGGGAACTGATGGAATATTTGACATGTCATCCTAACACAAAACGGATAGATTGGGAATAGCAATGAGGATGGCAAAGAACCCCAATCCTGCTTTTCATGTTTGCCAAAAAAAAATAAATTCCCATCCTCGCCTCATCCCCATAAACTGGGATTTTTTTTCATCCCCATCTTCAGCCTATGGGAAATGATAAATCTCCATATCCACCCCATCCCCCTCTTATCCTCCTCCCATCCAACCCCATCTCTCTCCTAATAACATACATAAATTTTTAATAAAAATTATTAAGGTAATTTTGTAAATATAAAAATATATAGGAGTACTATAGTAATCAAGTATAAGGCCAATAGGGCAAGGATAGAATGGGGATATATTTATTTCTATCTTTGCTCTATTCTTGCTAGTGAAGACAAAAGTAATTTTGATCCCCATTTCCATCTTTATAAAAGGTAAAAAAAAATTATCCCGAATATGATGAGGTGAATTTTTACTTTATGGGTTAAAATTATCATCTCTAATATAAATTATTACTTACCTGATAAGTTATGGTCGCTCATATGTTTGTATCCAAATGATATAAATAATTTTATTATTTTATATGAACTTATGTAATGGGACATTAGAAATGCAATACGTAACAAATGAGAGTTTGGGAAAAAAGTGAATTTTAAGCGAAGATTTGAGCATCAAAAGTTAGGCAGCGAAGCATCTCACCAGAGTTCCTCTTAATTAATTACAAGAGATAACACAGAAAAACAAAGCTTTTTAAAGAAAGAGAAATATATATAATTCAATGATGTTTTTCAAGATGTGTAAAGTTGAAAAATTTAAAAATATTTTTGCAATCGTCAACAGTATTGGGACAATGGTATGAACGAATATGTACGGCATAAATGGATAAGATAGATCAGACCAATATTAAAATATTTTAAAAAAAATTAAAAAATATTTAAGTCGCTCCAGCTACGAGCCAAAAAAAACTCTACTTTAGGTGGATGCTGCGTGCCAGAAGCGGAACTGCGTGCAATAGCCGAGTTCAAATATGCGGCGGCCTTGGCCGGCAAATGGCAATCCAGCGCTGGTGAGCCTCCTCGCATCAAAAGTAGCAAGTTCTTGCGATAAAACAAATACGAACGTTGAACACAAGCATGGAAAATTTGTCCGTTGGGCCAGTGAACAACGACCTCCATCCTCCCACCGCTTGAGACTTTTTTCTAGGAATCTTATCATTCGCTCTCCCGAAAAGATGGATCTTATGCTGGTTCTTGGGAATCGTCATCATCATCTCAATGGTCAAAAAAGACTGGGTAGTAAATGGAAACGAGCGCCTCTGAAAGGGTCGAGGCGGAGGAGCAGCAGGTGATATCTGGAGGAGGGGAAGGAGGAGGAGGAGGGAGAGGTACATGGAAGCAAGCGGCGTTCCATGTTGCGACCACCATCGCCACGCCGGCGGCCTATGCTCCCTTACCCTTTGCTCTGGCCTCCCTTGGCTGGTCTCTAGGTATTCTCCTTCTCCTTTTGTCTTAGTTTTAGCGCTTTTTTTTTAAAAAAAATTCTCCTTTTATCCATTTATACCTTTTTAGTTAGTCAGTTGGTCTAGTTAATAGATTGATTCAATCCCTCAACAATCCGACCTTAGCTCAGTTGGTAGACATTGTGTAAATATAAAATTTTGGAATTGCAAGTGTCTGAAACTCAAAAAAAAAGTTATGTTCCATCCTCCCTCGGAAATCTAACTCAGTTGATTGGTCTGAGTTATATGGCAATAGTTTACAAGGACCCATATGTCCAAGCCTCAGAAACCTCAAGCGACTGCAAGTACTGGACCTTTCTCCAAATAACCATACCTAAAGAAATTGTTAGTCTTCCTTTTTTCTCATATTCGATCAACTTGTCTAACAATTTGTTAGTTGGGCCACTCCCAGAAGGAGTTGGTAGTTTGAAAAATATCAAAATATTTGTCGATGCGAAGTCCTCGAGGTCCTATTTATGAACGATAACTTTTTCAACGGAAGCATTCCATCATCTCTCATTAACATAAAGGGCCTTCAAGGATTATTTCTATCTTACAATCACTTGACAGGGACCATTCCTTCATCTTTGAGCACCTCAAGGGCCTTCAAGCACTAGATCTCTCACACAATTACCTTTCAGGGCAATCCAACAATCTTTTGAAGATTTGAAATTTTCGAGATATTTGAATTCTGAAGTCTCTGATGACGATGGTCTTAAATACTTGAAAAATTCAAGCGGCTTAAGTCTATCTTTCAACCATCTTGAGGAGGAAGTGCCAACAAAGGGAATCTTTGACAATGCAACTACAATCTCACTCGTTGGCAATGATGGACTATGTAGAGATGTTCCAAAACTCAAGTTACCCAAGTGCCCTGTGAAATCATTGAAAAACAAACAATGGTCTCAGTTGCTAAAATTTGTGATTCCAATAGTTATAGTCATCTTCTTTTTAATACTATCTGATGAGGGGTAAAATTATCATTGCACCAACACTTGTGCACGACAAAAAGGTCGAGACCAATCTCGATATCCAATCAACCAGCTATCATATCTAGAAAGCAACAAAGCCGAACCACCTTCGATAGAGCCGAACCATCCTCGGCAAGACCAGACCATCCTTAGACTGAATTGTTCCGAACCATTCTTATGCCTCAGCAGGTCCTAGCTGTCCTCTAATCCCGTTCGGACCGAGATATTTGTATGCTTCGGCAGAACCGAAGCATTCTGTCCTCATATACCTAACGGCACCGAACAATTATATACTTCGACCGAATCCTATGCTTCGATCGGACCAAACTAACCACTTGCCTCGGCCAGACCGAAGCATTCAAATGCTTCGGCTGCATCGAGCTATCATTATGCCTCAGTCAGACCGACGCATTCAAACACCTCTGCGGAACCAAGCGCGGGAGAGTTCAAATTCGTGATAGTTTACAAGATCTTGAGCAAAAAATTATGCAAATAATATTAGAAGTGACCTAGGGCCTTTAGAGTCACCGAATCTCAAAGCATCAACCAGCCCCCGTGCCGTCAATTCTCTAACTAACTAGATACTGATACTACCGACCTCATAACAAACTTGATTCAAATCTGATTCGAATCTGAACGGTTTTGAACTCTCTATGATATGCCCAAGGAATCAGGTGATCGCCTATAAATACCCTTGTCCAAAAGTTTCTCAGGTATGCTTTTACTGACACTCTGACTAAAAAATTTCATTGAAGCTCAAGCAGAGTTCTGAGCTCTCGAGAGGCCATTTTCTTGAGAACTCTTCTACGAGAGCCATCTCCTCACATCTGCTTGCTGTGAATCTTCACTGACTTGGGCATCGGAGGGTCTTTTGTAAAGGGCCACCCTAGACGCTCTCTGCATGAGGACTATCTTGCAGGTTCTGTTTGGACGAGAGATTGACGTCCAGATCTGGAAATAGATCGCACCCGAGTTGGAGAATGGATTTCTGTAGCAACAGATTGGCGTTAGAGGAAGGGCCTCAAGTCCCATAAACTTGTAATCCAGAAGACAAGGTTCAAGATCAGAAGAAGAATCCTCTAATGGCCAATCGAAAGAGAGCCGCTTTTGATGCTCAGGATCAGGCCGTCTCTTAAAGGCCTGATCCAATCAATAGTGTAGCGCCTCTGCTACCACCATCGGCCAAGACCCTTTCACCACCAGCAACTGTAGTGATGCAAGACCAGTTTGCTGCGCTGATTCAGCAAGTCCAGGCTCTGATCCAGCTGATCCAAGGGCTCCATGGAGCTTCCCGTCCAGCTATCCCTGCTCTGTAACTCCATGAGAAGGTCACCGCCCTTGTCCCACCAGCAATTTCTTCTTTCAATCCACCTGGGGCCACGGATCATCTTCATCGACCCATAAGGGCTAGACCAACACCGTAATGGGCTAAAGGAAAGAGCCTGCCTAAATCTCGACGAGCTCGTTCTCTCTCTTCGGTGTCTTCCCAAAATTCGACACCACTATCATCATCCCATCGATCGATCCCTCCTACCACTCTGATTGAAGGGATTAGGCAATAGATGCAGGAGATGCGTCGAGAGTGGTGTCAGGAGCTGGACGTCGCTAGGCAGACCCCTCCATCCCAACCGAAGGCGAGCAGGGCATCCCTTTCTCTGAGGAGATTATGCAGGAAGTGATCCCTCCTTATATCAAGCTCCCCACCATTAAGTCGTATCATAGATCTACCGATCGATGACCACCTGAGCATTTTCAGATCCATCATGATGTTCCATGGAGCATCAAATGTGATCCTGTGCGAGCCTTCCCCTTTACTCTTAAAGGATCCGCTAGAACCTAGTTTAACACCTAAAGCCAGGTTCCATTGATTCTTTCTATGAGATGAGCTGATTATTCATCAGCTAGTTCGTCAGCAGCCATCACCAATGATGGAGATCTGATTTCCTCTCTGAGGTCAAGCAGCAAAAGGGAAATCTCTGAAGAACTACCTCGACCGCTTCAACACGGCCCTATTGGAGGTCGACCACCTCAATCACAAGGTGGACATGTCTGCTTTGGCGAAAGGAGTATCAAAGGAAGGAGACTTCTACTTAGCTCTGGAAGTCAATTATCCAAAAGCCTCTTCGATATGATGGCCTTAGAGGATAAGTATGCCATGGTTGAGGAATCACGAAGGTTGGCCCGAGTCGAGAAATCGAAGAAGAAGAAGGCAAAAGGCTTGGAAAAACATCGATCCTTCCACTGTACAAGCTTGCCTCGTCACCAAAGAGCTCCTCCATCACCGCCTCGAGATCGAACCGGAGCCTAGCTCGAAGGTTTGATCGATACATCCCTCTCACCATGCCAAGAGCACAAATCTTGATGAAAATTGAGCACCAAATTCCCGGCCTCCTCCTCTCCAAGGCAATGCAGCTCGGAGGAACATGACCAAATATGTCGCTTCCATCGAGATCATGGGCATGACACCGAGGAATGCTGGCAGCTCCAGAACGAGATTGAGCAACTCATCCGGTGGGGTAGGCTGGATCAATTCAGGAGATCCCCTAAGCCAAACAATAAAGGAGATTGTCAGCCCGAGCCTTGCCAACTTCCTCTGCTGAATCCCTCGGTCATTGGTAATGTTAATATGATAGCGGCGATCGGCTCTTCATAATCCTGGCCAGGCAAGAAAGAAAACCCCCCAAAGAAGACTCGAATTGACGAGCTTTCTTTTTCTGATGAGGATCTTTGAAAGGTACAGTACCCTATGATGATGCCTTAGTTGTATCCCTGAATATGAACGACTATGATGTACACCGTATTTTAATTAATAATGGAAGCTCTGTTAATGTTTTGTATTTTGATGCCTTCGCGAGATTAAAATTACAATGGAAAGCCTTTGGGCCATAGAATCCACTCTAGTGGGTTTTACAGGCAATGCCATAGTCCTGAGGGGGTTATCACCTTAACAGTCTGAGCGGGCACTTGGCCCAGTGTAACCACTACACTCATGGATTTTCTCATGACCAAACTTCGGTCCCCTTACAATGCCATCCTTGGTAAGCCAGGGCAAATATCCCTCAAAGCTATCATTTTTATTCCTCATCTTGCTATAAAATTTTCCACCGAATGGGGAGTGGGGGTTGTCTGAGGGAGTCAAATTGTGGCTTGACATTGCTTTGTTGCTGACCTTTCAGTCCAGGAAGACCAAAGTAGACGGCTGAATGCTAGGGAGGACTTTGCCGAGCAGCGAGAAGAGCCAATCGAAGAATTGGAAGAGGTACTAATCGATGAAGCTCAGTCCGACTGAACCATAAGAGTCGGATCATAGCTGAAGGGAAAGCCTCGGAGAGACTTGGTCGAGTTCCTTCGGAGGAATGCCAATATTTTCGTCTAGTCTGCTTCAACATGCTGGAATCGACCCAGATGTCCTGGTCCATCGTCTCAATATGGATGAGGCGTTTCGACCAATCAAGTAGAAGAAGAAAAGATTTGCCCCCAAGCGTCAGAAGGCTATCGAGGAAGAGGTAGACAAGCTCATTAAAGCCAACTTTATCCGAGAAGTGAATTATCCCGACTGGTTGGCAAATGTTGTTATGGTAAAGAAATCAAATGACAAATGGAGGATCTTCATCAACTTTACTGATCTCAACAAGGCTTGCCTAAAGGATAGCCTTTCTCTCCCCCAATTGATCAACTTGTGGATTAAACTTCGGGCCACCAGATGCTGACTTTTATGGATGCTTATTCGGATTACAATCAGATTCGGATGGTGCCTGAGGATGAAAAAAAAACTGCCTTCATCCCTGACCGAGGTATTTATTGCTATCGAGTTATGCCCTTTGGTTTAAAAAATGCAAGCGCAACCTACAAAGGCTGGTAAAGAGCAAAGAAGCATCCTGACATATCGAAGATTTACAGAAAGTTTCGCAATACTCTGAAGGTACCAGATGAAGCTTAACCCAACCAAATGTGCTTTTGGAGTTAACTATGGAATGTTCTTGGGTTTCATGGTCTCTCAAGAGGTATTAAGGTGAATCCATAAAAAATTCAAGCCCTACAACAGATGGCACCTCCAAGATTGATCAAGGAAGTATAGCATCTTACTGGAAGGATAGCCCTAAATCATTTTGTTGCTTGATCGGTCGAGAGATGTTTGCTCTTTTTCAAAGTGCTCCGATTGGCCAAGAACTTTCAATGGTCCTCGAACTACCAGAAATCTTTCGAAGATCTCAAAAAATACCTTGGCTCACCACCTCTCCTCAGTAGCCTGAGGCCAAGAGAAATGCTATATCTATACCTGACGGTCTTTGAGGGCGCTGTCGGCCTATATTGGTCAGAGAGAAAGATAAAATTTAGAAACCAATTTATTATATCAGTAAATTGCTCTGAAACACTGAGATGAGGTATACTCGAATCAAAAAGATGGTCTTGGCTTGATAACATCAATCTGAAAGCTGTGACCATATTTCTAAGAACATGTTGTGACATTTCTAACCGACCAGCCAATCAAATCAATTATCCATTGTCCAAAGGCATTGGAAAGAATGACCAAATGGGCCATCGAATTAAGTGAGCATGACATTCAGTACAAGCCTCATCCAGCCATTAAGGCGTAGGTCCTAGCGGATTTTCTTCTTGAATGCACTATACCCAAAGATGGCTCCACTCTGGATACTCCTGAGCAACCAAGGCCTAGTGCCCTGTGGCTGCTCCACGTCGCCAGATCCTCTAGTGCAAATGATTTTGGTGCTGGCTTGGTCCTCACTAGCCCCGAGGCGACAACCTTCGCGTATGGCATTCGTTTTTCATTCCCAGCCTCTAACAATGAAGCAGAGTATGAGGCCTTGATCACTGGACTTCGCATCGCCCATGAACTCAAAATTAAAAAGCTGAATGCCTACACCGACTCTCAGTTGGTAGCTGGCCAAGTGCGGAAGAATTTGAAGCTACAGAGCCGAATATGATTTGGTATCTTTAAAAGGTGTGTGATCTATCCGCCTGCTTTGCTAAATTTAAAATTGTTCAGATCTCAAGGGCTAAAAATGCGCGTGCCGACCTTTTATCCCGGCTGGCAACCATAGACTCAATGGATCTTGAGCAGAAGTTCCACTTGGAAGTCCTGGAGAAGTCTAGCATTGCCGATGCTGATCAAATGATGCAGATCGATGCCGAACCATCCTGGTTAGACCCTATGCTCAAGTATCTCAAAGAAGGACTGCTCCTCGTTGATAGAAAGGAAGAAAAAAAACTAAAGATGCAATCATCTCACTATGTCCTGCTTGATGATCAGTTATATAAGTGATCCTTCTCCATGCCATTACTTAAATGCCTTTGGCCGTTAGAGGCTGATTATGCTTTTCGAGAGGTTCACGAAGGCATCTATGATAATCATCTTGGCAGCCGAGCTTTGTGCCACAAAGTGCTATGCCAGGGGTATTATTGGCCCACCATCCAAAGAGATGATGACCTTGTCCGAGCTTGTGATTCATGCCAACGACATTCAAATGTTCAAAGGCTCCCCTCTGCCCACTAACGCCTGTATCAACTGCCTGGCCCTTTGCCAAGTGAGGAATGGATATTCTTTGTCCTTTTTTCCTCGCCACTGGACAAAGGAAGTTCTTGTTTGTAGCAATCGACTATTTCACTAAGTGGGTCGAGGCCAAGGCAGTCGCTTAGATAACTGAGGCTTGGGCTAGAGACTTCATATGGAGATCTATCATTTGTCGGTTCGGACTTCCTCACACCATCATCACCAACAATGGAAGACAATTTGACAATCCTAAAATTTGAGAGTTCTGCGAGGATCATGGCATCCTTCACCGTCTCACTTAGGTCAGACATCCTCAAGCCAATGAAGAGGCCGAGGTAACCAATCGGACCCTCCTACAAGGAATTAAGTCCCAACTCAACAGAGCATGAGGCAGATGGGCAGAGGAGCTTCATCGCGTGCTGTAGCCTTATCGAACCACTGAGAGGATCCCCACAGGCCAAACTCCGTTCAGAATGGCTTTTGGTACGGAAGCTATCATCCCTGTGGAGATCGGGCTCCCTTCCCCTCGGGTGGAAAGTTATTTGGAGGAATCTAATGAACAACTCTGAACCAATCTTGATCTGATAGAAGAAATCAGGGAGAAGGCCCAGATCCAAATGGCAACCTATCAACAGAAGGTAGTCCGTTACCATTCCACCAGAGTCAAAGGAAAATCCTTCCTTCCTAATGATTTAGTACTTCGGAAGGCATCTATTTCAAAGCTATTGGAACAAGGGAAATTGTCTCCAAATTGGAAAGGCCCCTATCAAGTCACGGAGGTAATCAGGCCCGGCACTTACAAACTCTAGGATCCAGATAGAAAATCTATCCCCATGACATGGAGCTCGGATAATCTCCGTATATATCATCAGTAAAGTATGCCTCCGCTAAACTTACTCTATTTACAATAAAAATTTACTTTCAAAAGTCTGCAATGTTCTTGTTTCAATTGTTTTTCCCAAAAACTGTAATGAGAAGTAGGTTTTGCTCAATAGTCTTCTCAAGCCTCAGCACGACCAAGTGATTCTTAAACCTCGGCATGACCGAGTGATTCTCAAGCCTTGGTAGGGCCAAGTGATCTCTCCGTACCTTAGCAGCGCAAAGTAAAATATAATCTCTCAAGCCTCGGATGATCGAGTGATTTTCAAGCCTCGACAGAGCCAACTTATCTCTCCATACCTTAGTAGCGCCAAGTAAAATATAGTCTCTCAAGCCTCTGTAAGGCCAAGTGATCTCTTCGTACCTTGACAGTGCCAAGTAAAATATAATCTCTTAAGCCTCGGCATGACCGAGTGATTTTCAAGCCTCGTAGAGCTAAGTGATCTCTTTGTACCTTGGTAGCACCAAGTAAAATATAGTCTTTCAAGTCTCAGCAAGGTCGAGTGATCTCTCCATATCTTGGCAGCGCCAAGTAAAATATATTCTTTCAAAGACTCGGCAAGATCGATTGATTTTCCTAATATTTTGGCATGACTAAATTGCCTTACTAAACTTTGGTAAAGTTTAAACGACTTATCCTTGTGCTTTGACAAATTTGAGCAAGTTGTTTCTTACCTCACCAAAGCAAGGTAAGACTTGTTTTATCTTTCGGCATGATCGAGTATATATTAAGAATTGACAGAGGCGCCAAGCCTCCCCCTAACCTAAACGAAGGCAAATGCCCTCTCCGCAAAGGACTAAGCAAAATCATATCACTAAAATGCCTAACCAAAGTAGAGTGCCTAAAACATTACTAACGATTATGAACTGGCACTGTCATTTGAAAGGTGAGGCACATATAAAACGACTCTTATGTTGAGATGACATGAATACATCAGCAAAGAAATTAACACCTGATATGAAAAAAATAGAGTAGCAAAAAGGCAAAGGTACAAAAAGAAACTTTCTTTATTGCTAATAAGAGATTATAACCTCTTGAGAGGCGTTACAAGTGCATTATAGCATAGGAAATAAAAGAAAATAAATTAAAAAGCTCGAGCGAGCAGTTCCAATCGATGATGTTGCTTCCACTTTTGATCCAAGAAATCAGAGAAATCAGATAGCTCCATTGAGTTTATCGAGTTGCTAGTCAATGCCCAAGAACAATGACAGCAACCCAATGCTGCTTACCTCCTTCCTCATTAAAAGTCGGATGATGGACCCTGGACGGATGAACTAAGGGATCCAACATGGTGTTTAGCCAAAATGGATTGAGGATGAAGGAAAGCTCATGGATGCCGAGGCCCCTAAAAGACTACATTTTTAGTTTCCTGAAGGGCCCCCATGGCAAGTGAAAGGAGCCATATAGAGAGCACATACGTGTGCTCCCCGTATGACCCCTGTATCCGTCCCCATGTGCTCTTCGTATGACCTCCAAGACTCCTCCTCTGAGGATTACTTGCTCTTCAGCAACTTCTCCATCGCCCCAACTATCGGGATCAAGCTAAATCTCAAAAGGAAAATTCAACTTCACCACCCTCGACCTCAATAAGAAAGAAGCCATGAAAGTCTCTCTCTCAAATTCATAGAGCAAGAAAATTTCTTGGGTGCACTTTGACGCTTTTGCTCCCCCCCTTTTTATAGGAAACAAACTGGAAACAACCATTAGTAAAGAAGGGACTTTGGAATTTGAAATGTCACAGCCACACCGTGCTCAGAGCCACATGGCATGCCATGATAAAACTTGGCACATCCCGAGATATGTTGGGTGCACCCTTCAAGCTGTAACGAAGGGCAAAAGATCTCCTTCCGATCTCGAATCAAGAGTCTTAAATGCCAAGAACTACCTGCAAATCTTTGAAATATGCATAGACCTAGGAAATTTCCCATGGAAAATGATGCTGCCCAATAGCAATCGAGTGCTTAGCGTATACGGAAAGCGAACTCGCATTGGAAAAGACCAAATATTAACAACAATGAAATAAATGCCCTGAAGGAAAACAAGATCTTCCTCGGCAAGGTTCGGGCCATCTCATCTGCTTCGGCGAGGGGCAAACTAAATCTCTGCCTCGGTCAGACCAAACTATCCATTTTGCTTCAGCCATAACCAAAGTGGTCCCTCCGCATCGTCCATTCCGAACTATCCAGTCTGTTTCGATCAAAACCTAGGTAGTGCCTTCTTCTTAACAAGGCTGAGTAGTTCTATACCTTAGCGAATCTAATCGAATCAGCCTTAGTAAAATCAGGTGATTCGTTCAGTCTCGGCAGAACCGTTAAAAATTATTTCTTCCCAAAACATGGCTCATCCATCATGAGCTAAATGTAGGAAGGTCATAGATGAGCTAAAAGATCATCTAAAAAGTGATGCTGAAATATTAGAACACGTGAAGAAAAATGAAAAGTTCATTCATTGAAGTAAGTTTCAGTAAAGTTACAAGTAGAAGAAACAAAAATACAAAAACAACCATCAGGAATCAGGGTTTTGGTTCAACTTCAGGAGCAGCCTCGGCAACGTTCGAAAGAGATTGACTGGGTTCTCCCACTTCGAACGTGGCTGAGTGAGGAGCTTCCGGTTCTTCTACATCAAGGTGATGACTTTCTTCTAGACCTATGGCTCTACCGACACCTAGAATGATTTCAAGATCGATGTCTAAAATGTCCTTGTATTTAGCCTCGGCAGATAGTTCGGTCCCCGGGGTCTGAGTGTCATAATACTCGGCTTCTAGAAAGGAAAGGTCCAACTCCGGGTACTCTCGAGAGATTTTTGCTCGCATCTCTTCTTCACCATACTAGAACGCGTCAGTGCAGGCCGCCTTATGCTCATCAAGAAATTGGGTAGAATTCTTGTATTCTTCCATGGCCAGAGTAGCCTATCTATTAGCCTCGGCCATCTAACCCTCCAGTTCAGAGCTTTTCTAGCGGCTCAAAGCCAACCCCTCTCTCAAGACTTTCAGCTGATTTTGAACTTCGAGCCCAATTTTATCCATCTACAGACACAAAATCAATTAAAGTGGCAATTGAAAGTAGAGACACAAAAAGAAATAAGGAGACATTATAGCTTCTCTTCCCGCTGAGCCATCTTTACACTTAGCTCATGGACTTTATTGAGAGCTTTCAATTATCATCTTTATTTTGTTGAACCTTGTCCTTGGGGTCATTGATTCTTGATTTCCTCTCTTTGGTTTCTCGCTGAGACTGTGCAAGATCGGCGGTAAGTTTAGTAATATGATCTTGCTGCCATTTAGCTCTACTTTCTCTTTCAGCAAGTTTCCTGCTCAAGCTGGCGAGCTGATCTTACTGTCGCCGATACCTGCGCTCTTCTTCATTGAGCCTCTTATTTAAACTACCTTTCTCCTCGGAAAAACTTTTCTTCAACTCGCCCCACTTTTCATTGAAATGCTTCTGCAGAGCTCTCATCTCTTCAGCATGTTTGAATTTAATTTGTGACAGCTTCAAACAAGCCTTGTCGGATTGTTCGCGAAATTTGTGGAGCTCCTTATCCTCAATTTCAAGCTGGGATGCTCTTTCAGTAGCGGCTTGGTAGGACCTCCCCATCTTTTTGAGCTTTTCCCTAACAGACGCCAGGGCCCTAGAAAGTTTGTTGGATGACTCTACCCTCTCCCGAAGACCAGCGGCCTCCCTTCTGGCTTGAGCGCAGGCCCCCATGGACAAGTTCAAACGCTAACTTAGCGTTCTCACAATTAAAGCGTTCTGCGAGCAAAGTATAAGTAAGAAAATGCAACTGACTCAGCTAGCCAAAATCTATCACCTTGATGTAATGACTTACCTAGGAGACATAATTTGTGGCGATCCTCATGAGGGCGGGGCTGCCAATCTCGGGAAGAAGGTAAGTGTCCTTCGGCACACTGAGCTACCCAAATGCTGCATCAACAAGGTCCTCTGCTGCGGGCTCACCTATCGAGGAACCTTTCCCCATATATAGCACAGACCGCATTAAAGCGGCAAACATCTCTTCCACATTCGGATCGGGTGAAAGAAAATTCACGGCCAAATGATTGACCCGGAGGGCTTCAGACCGAGGGACTTTCATCCGCTCGACTTCCTCCATCAAAGATTTAACTTGTAAAGCCTCAAAGACTTCGGCTCGCCCAACCTCCTCCTCTGATGCTTCGGTTGGAAAGACCTCGGTCCGTACATCCCTTTCATCCAAGGGCTCCCCTTGATCCATGAGCATTTGCTCAGCCCCGATAGACTCTATTGGAGCCTCAGCCTCCTTCGCAACTTCCCTTAATACCTCGGGAGAGAGCCCCCCAGCGGGAAACCCTTCTTGAGCCCCGACTGCCAATTTGGTCTCTCCCTCAACATCTGCTGATTCTTTGTTAGGTAGCTCCTCCTGAGCCTCGATAGTGGCAATTACTTCCTTCACCCCCTCGATCAAAAATGGAGTTTCTTCTCCCTCACCTGTAAGAGGCATCCTGAGGCTGCTGACCTCCACCATATGAGAATGGTCACCCTCAAGTGAAGAGACTACCAGGCAAACTGGTGATGTCTCTTCTGGACCATCTGACACAACCACTATTTGGAGAGGAGAAACCTCGATGACCTTCAAATTCTTCCCAACCACTCGTTCCTCCTACACTGCCACTGTTGGGGAATGCGAAATACCCCCAAGATCATAGCTATAGCGTATATAAGTAATATAAAAAAAACTTTTACCGTTCTAATCTATGAGTACAAGATCATACCTTCAGATTTGAACTTTCGATCACTTTGATTCGTTTGCTCGACCTCAACCTTTAGCCTTGCGCCGTATTCTCGGAAATACCTTCTTTCTCTTACAAGATGGTGGGATTTCTTGGCCGTCCTAGGGTTTCTTGTTTTTCTTTCTCCAAAAAATGTTCACCCTAGCAACCAACTGAGAGGGTATTTATAGGGCTACAACAGGGACCAATAGGCAAATATGAAAAGGACTTCCTACGTAATTAAATCTTCCAATCCTATCCGGGTAGGATTCAATTACGTAAATTAAAATTCATTCCACTAAAGAATTATAATTGTACTTCTAATCATATTCAAATTTATATTTTTGAGCCTTTAATATTAAATACTTATTATCTCCCCATGTTAAGATTACAGATATCCATCAATTAAATTTAATTACTGACAATATAATTTAATTAGCTTTTATTATCCTTGAGACCTATCCACTTAACTTATTTGATGTATCGGATTCAAAATCCACTTGCAAAATTTGATATAATCAAAACTTATAAGCTTCCTCAAGGGGATATCATCAATCCAATTTATCCGGACGTGGTTTCCTTCAACTATTAATATTCACCATATATATAATGTTATTGCCCAACCCACTGAGTTTATTGACTCATATAGAATCTCAGTCTATGTGTAATCAAAGCAATAATCACTACATACACGTGTCTAGAAATAGAATTTGGATTAAGAGCATAAGTAATCATAATATTCATGAGGTTTAAATTATTTTATAAAGTCAGTATAAAATAATTAACTCAACTGGGTCCCGTTCAATAAACACAAAGTGTACTAGCACAAATAGTTAGAATAAACCATTCTCTGTAGTCAAGATAGACCTACTAAAAATTTGTACTACAGTTCTACTGATGGTGTGTCCAATTCCATCTAAAACTGTGAACAATAAACTTGTATTCCAAAAGAACCGATGATCTAGTCTTCTATGTGTAAGCCGTACTCTATACACTAGATCAAATACTTTTTAAATACTAGACACATGCACATATATAGTAAATGGCATACATTGCTCAAAATGAATTCTCATTAAAATATAAAGATATAACATAAAGCATATCTTTTAGTCTATATCTCTATCAGCCACATCCCCCTTCAATAGGGAAGACTCGTCCTTCATTGCCAACACTCCCACTTCTCTCTTCTTCGGTGTGGAGGAGTGCTGACCAACCCTAGCTTGCTTTGCCTCCTTTGAGTGTGCCCCAGAAAGATAGGGTTTCTTCTCAGATCTGCGCTTTTCACCAGAGCTGGCCTTCCTCTGGCGCTTGCCCAGTTCCTTCTTTATTTGGCCTATGAATGCCGACCTTTTGGCTATAAATGCAACACACAATCATTTAGATTGTGGTAAAGTCACCCGGATACTACGAACATAAGAAGAGAGGAGAAAGCTTACCTTGAGGGTCGAAGGAGCTAAGCTCAACGGCGAAGAGGGCATCCTCCGACAAAAGGGCACTAGCCGAGAATACTCGACCACTGCGAAGAGTCACCAAATCTTTCTTATCTTGCTTAGACAGCTCTAGATATGCTTTCAGATCCTTCACATAGCTCGCCCACACCCAGGAAAAATCGGACTCAACATTCCCCTCAATGATGAAAATTCGAGACTTCCACTCCTTTATCGATGGCGGATTGTCCGATATCATCTTAAACGATTTTCGGGGCCCAATGTAAGGCCACTCAGCGTTCCTCTCGAAAATCAAATTGTAGCATACTCGGAATAGAGAAAGAGTCACCGTTACCCCAATACGGCTGCACATTGAGATAAACCCGATGAGGTTACGCCATCTATTTGGAGCCACCATCGTCGGACATATGTTGTAGAACCTCATTACTTCTTTCATCAGTGGGTGAAGGGAAAAGCGAAGGCCCATTCATAAAAGAAAACCCCATGCCCCGGTTGCATTGAGACCCTCTGCTCAACCTTCGGTGGCCATAGGGCGACGTTTTGGGAAATCTTGTATCTTTGACGTATTCTATCCAAATCTTCAAGAGTTATCTCAGAAGCCACATCATTTGGATCCTTCATGTTGCCGAGTTGAAAGACAAACCCAAGTTGGACTCACAAGGGTTTTGAAGAATGAATTCTCTAGGAAAGAAACAAAGCGTTGCAGAAAGAGCACCACCCTAACCCCTACTCCTTTTAAAAAAGCATTTCAGGGAGAAGGTACAGCGTCTTTAGAAGAAACCCCCAGAAGAAACCCTCAGACGTTCGAATTGCCTCTATAGGCACAGTAAAGATAGGGATTCGCCATGAGGGACTTCTTCAATCGTCGCCCACAAGAAACAAAGAGTTTTTTTTTGTTTCGTTCATCGAGAAAAATTATAGAATGATGACACGATATTTATGAGACCATCATTGCACGTCCCTTCGAATCCCTTCGGATGAAATTATTCTAGATTCTACTCCTTATATCCAAATTTATACTTCGGACTAGGAAGTGGGGGGTATGTGATGAGGGGTAAAATTATCATTGCGCTAATACTTGTGCACACGATAAAAAGGTCGAGACCAATCTAGATATCCGATCAGCCAGCTATCATATCTAGAAAGCAACAGAGCCAAACCACCTTAGACAGAGCCGAATCATCCTCGGTAAGACCAGACCATCCTTAAACTGAATTGTTTCAAACCATTCTCATGCTTCAGTAGGTTCGAGCTGTCCTCTAATCCCATCCGGACCGAGATATTTGTATGCTTCAGTAGAACCGAGGCATTCTGTCCTCATATATCAGATGGCACCAAGCAATTATATACTTCGGCCGAATCCTATGCTTCGATCGGACCAAACTAACCTCTTTCCTCGATCAGACCGAAGCATTTAAATGCTTCGGCTGCACCGAGCTATCCTTATGCCTCGGCCAGACTAAGGCATTCAAACACCTCTGCGAAACCAAGCACAGAAGAGTTCAAATTCATGAAGTTTAACAAGATCCCGAGCAAAAAATTATGCAAATAATATCATAAGTGGCCTAGGGCCTATAGAGTCACCGAATCTCAAAGCGTCAACCAACTCCTCTAGCCGTCGATTCTCTAACTAACTAGATACTGATACTACCGGGCTCATAACAAACTTGATTTGAATCTAAACGATTTTGGACTCTCTGTGATACGCCCAAGGAATCAGGTGATCGCCTATAAATACCCTTGTCCAAAAGTTTTTAAGGTATGCTTTCACTGACACTCTAACTAAAAACTTCATTGAAGCTCAAGCAGAGCTTTGAGATCTTGAGAGGCCATTTTCTTGAAGGACTCTTCTGCGATAGCCTTCTCCTCACATCTGTTTGCTATGAATCTCCACTGACTTGGGTGTCGGAGGGTCTTCCGCAGAGGGCTACCCCAGATACTCTCTGCATGAGGACTGTCTTGCAGGTTATGCCTAGGCAAGATATCGATGTCCAAATCCGAAGCTAGATCGCACCCGAGTTGGAGAACGGATTTCCACTGCAACACTATCCAACTTTGCTTTTCTCTATTGGAACGAAAGCCAAAACAACAAACTTTTTCTGCTACTTTGCTAGAGGATCAAAATCTTAGAGTTTCATATGCAGAGCTAGTTAAAGAAACCAATGGATTCTCTTCTATCAACCTAACTGACTCGGGAAGATATGGGTCCATGTACAAAGGAATTATGGAACATGGCAATTCAATTGTGCCTATTAAGGTTTCCAACCTTTTGCATCCAGAAGCTTCCAAGAGCTTCCTTGCTGAATGTGAAGCTTTGAGAAACATCCATCATCGAAATCTTTTCAAAATGCTAACATCCTTCTCCAGCATAGATTTCCAAGGCAATGATTTCAAAGCTCTAATTTTTGAGTTCACACCTAATGGGAGTTTGGATATAGAGTTGCATCCTAAGCCAGAGAAGAATCATCTTGTGAATGCATTATCTACATAACAATTGCTATAGACACCAATTGTTCATTGGTGATCTAAAGCCTACCAATGTTCTACTTGTCAATAACATGTGTGCTCCTATGAGGGACTTTGGGTTAGCAAGGTTTCTATGTGAAGGTGTGAGCAAACATATCCATTCTTCAAGCACTTCAGTTGCAATAAAGGGTTTCATTGGATATGTCGCTCCAGGTAACTACCTCTAATAACCTCCCTTCCTCTACTACCTTTTCTTCAAAAATTTTAAAGGATTAAAATCATATTTCTTTTCCATCATGAGTGTTCTATCTATATAATATATGTTCAAGCTAAGATATCCATCGATTGTAGAGTATAGGGTATGGTTTCATGTGTTCACCTTTAGGGATGTATATAGCTATGGGATCCTTCTACTGAAGTTGTTTACAAGAAAAAGTCCAGTTGATGATATATTTCAAAATAGCTTAACCCTTTTGGTTTGGCCTCCTTTTTAAGCCCTGGATGCAATCAATGTTAATCGTTGGAGAGGGGCGCCTCGCTGGTGTTTCACTTCGAGTTTCTCCTTCTGGGGATCATTCGGCAGCCAAACTTGATCGAGAGACTGAGGATGAAATAGTGATATTCTTCTCTTCCTCCTTTTTCTTTTCCCCCTAGAATGAAGGGGGGAAGTCCCGTTGCTGGGCCATGGTTCCCGCATAATTCAAATTTTAGTTGCTTCATCAACCGCATGGTTCATCGGGTTGCTTTCTTTTCTTAATTAAAAAACGAAAAGTCTATGGTTTGGATTGGCCAAGTCTTGAGAGCTGATTCACTGTAGAACGAGAAAAACGTGGTGACCTTCGCCTGTTAGATAATCCCACGTGTGGTATAAACCTAGACGCTCAACTGTTTGATTGTCTCCACTCTTTCTGGCTTTTGGACTCCGTTCTCGACACGGTTGTTTTCCTAAGGAAAAAAAAAACAATAGGAGAAAGTCATGGGCAACCAATGCCCTGTATGAACTATGCTTCCAAATCAAAAGAAACTCAGGCAAAACTTTGCTTTTCATTCCTAAACTTTTCGACAAAATTCATTTTGATCCTTCAACTTTGAGTTATTATAGTTTAACCTCTCGTATTTTAAAAATATTATATTCCTAACATTTTTGTAACATTTCAAGCCCATCTTCTAGCCCAATTGACTTCGGTAATGGATTGAAATCTTATGGCCTAAAAACTCGGGTGAAGGTTAATTGATAACAGGTGGACTTGAGTTATAAGCGCATCATCCAATAATGAAGACGTCGCATGCTAGTCAGAATCTAGCTTCACGTCATGATGGAACTATCATCATCCTAACTTGAGTCAGCTCTGGTAGTGGGCTAAAACTACGTGGCTCAAAAACTTGAGTGGAAGTTAGTTATATGGACTTAAGTTATAAGCATATAACACTTTCTTTCACATCCAATGTGAGACTATTTTTAGAATGTTATAATTTGTAACGTCCCAAGCCCACCTACTAGTCCAATTAACTCTGTCAGTGGGCCAAAATCACATAGCCCAAAACTCGAGTGAAAGTTAATGGGTAGCAAGTGTACTTGAGTTATAAATACATGACACTTTCTTTTCCATCCAATGTAGAATTATTTTTGGGGTATTTAAATCTTCTTATAATGCAATGTTCTCGTTACATGCTACAAGCTAGCCCCAACTTGCGTACACTTGGACCGGCTCTGATACCATTTATAACGCCCAAAACTTATATGCTGGCCCAATTAACTCTGTTAGCAAACCGAAACCATGTGACTCAGAACTCAAGTGAAAGTTAATGGGTAGCAAGTGAACTTGAGTTATAAGCATACAACACTTTCTTTCCCATCTAATGTGCGATTATTTTTTGGATGTTACAGTTTTATTATATAAAATTGACTTATGTGTCATCCTATCAATAAATTTACGTATTTTAATCAAAATAACACATCAGTTATTCTATCAATTTTAGTTGACCCATGCATTGAGACATCAAGAATGCAATATTATTGTAAAAGATTAAATTGTAACCGCTAAAAGTTTAAGATCCAAAATGAATTTTGAGTAAAAGTTTAATAACCAAAAGTATATTTTTGCCAAAAATCCAAAACCAAACAGAGTAAAAAACAACTTTGTTCGAACTGTTGGATGATGCTGGTACTTTGGGTGTCAATGAAGGCTAATAGTTTAAATTCTAAGTGCAGCTTAGCATATTATCAACCTCCATTGTGGACACCCATAGTTCCTTGGAGTTGGAAATCTACATGAGTTTGGGCTGAACTAGAGGAAGACAGCTTGAGAATGAATTGGATTAAGCTGGGTAACTTAACTAAGATTTTAACTCTAAGGTTCACATCTACACATAGATTCATGTTTGTATTTGGACTGAGCATATGCGCAATCAAAATATATACATTAATTATGACTTCCAGTATGCAAATAGGCCAGAAATGAGTAGACAAGTATTTTGAAGTCCTTGACCAAACATCATTTGATAAAAAGCAATATCTAATCTACATATATATTTGCAAATTTTTCATTGTGCAAACTATATAGTTTATATACTTTTACTTAATTACTGTTCAATTTTGTACTTGTTTGATGTATATATAAGATATATTCAAAAAAATCTCAATTGATCCTCTAATTATAATTAAATTTGTAATGGATCTCAATCATTTAAATTGGGTATTAAAAGTAACAGAGAAGTAGTCATCTGGCTGTGATGTGGCTACCATTGGTGCTAAGACTAAAATCAGATTTTTAAAGTAACGACCTTATCCCCAGTGGTAGTTGAAGATTTTTTTTATTTGTTGCTCTTTTTTTAATTTTTATTTAGGATTTTTTTTTTCCCCTAGAAGTCATCCTGACACGAAATTAAACCTTTCCCAATCACTACTCCCAACCTCTAATTGTATTTGGGGATTCAAAGTTGGCTGATATAATTGACTCTCATGACCCATCTAAAAGTTTAACCAATCATGGAAGGTTACTTACCGGAGGAGAAGAAAATGTCAAGAATGACGACTTTAATTTGTCACTCCAATTTGAATAGAAAAATAAGAGTACAGAAGTATCAAAAGTCAATGACTCTTAATTGACATCGTTTATTAGGTGATTTTCTAACCATTGGAGCTTTCTTTTGAGTACGATCATAGGGCTTGATGACCTCACTCAAAAATATCTCCTTGGGGCCGGCTCATCCTGCAAGCTTTCTCTTTTGATTTCTGGTGCGCAGGCATCTTCACTAGTTATTTTAACTGTTAACTGGACTTGGATAGTTAAGATCATGATTTTGAAAATTGGACTGAACCTGTTAATTGAACCGGTCCAACAGAAAATCAATCATTAGTTCAGTTCAGTTCAGTTTTATTATTAAAGTTAACTTTTATATGATCCGATAAAAATAAAAAAATTCATTAAATCGATCGAGTTATGAAGAGAACCGGTTCAATTCTGATTTTCAGATTTTAGTTTTGAAAAAATAAAATTAGAGTTGAGTTTTTTGGAATTTTTAATTTTTCACTTTGGTTTGTACCTATAGTTTTTAAAATTTTTTTTAATATAAGAGTTGAGTTTTTTTGGAATTTTTAATTTTTCACTTCAGTTTGTACCTAAAAACAAACCATCTAAAGTTTTTAAAATATTTTTTTATATAATTTTAATGTTATATAATTTTTTTTTGAATGTATATATAAGTTTTAAAGATATTTTTCTATAGTTTCATATTTATATTTTATTATTTTTATATTATTAAATTAAAAATTAATTATGGTGTCATTTGGTTCGATCAGACCGATCGAACCGATTGACCCACGATCCAAATGCCAAGCCAATTGTCGGTCCGATTTTCAAAACATTGCTTGTGATCAAATAATTCTGATTTTAAATTGCGCTATCTGTGGGTTAGGTAAGCTGCTATATAAATCGAAAGATGAACCAAGTTGAGGCATCAGGTGTCCAAACTCGTCCTCAAAGTTCGCTTTACTTTTGCTGCTGAGAAATCGGTTTTATCGTCCTTGTTGGTAGGTTCTTGAACTCACCTTCTCTTCAGCATTGTATTTTGCATATTATTGCAATCTTCTGTTTTGTTTCCCAGCAATTAAATTGCGTGGTGGATGCACTACCATTGCAATAAATTCGAATCCATGGCGGTTGCTTTACTTTTGCTGCTGCTGCTTCTGTCCTTAGCACCGCTCATGTCCTCCTTGCGGTTGGGAAATGAGACAGACCTGCAGGCCTTGCTTGCCATAAAGCATCAGATAACACGCCAGTCCCCTGGAGCTCTGAGCTCATGGAATCACACCGTCCATGTCTGTGACTGGGAGGGGGTCTCATGCACCCGCAAGCACGACACACAGAGGATCTCAGCCTTGGAACTCGCATCTCATGGCCTCGCAGGTTCCCTCTCTCCTTTCATTGGCAACATCAGCTTTCTCGAAAGAATCAAGTTATCATACAACGGTCTCTATGGAGAGATCCCACCAGAGATCGGCCGCTTGCACCGACTGCAGCATCTCAATTTGACCTCCAACTCATTTGAAGAGCTCATCCCTTCTAATCTGTCCTATTGTTCAGACCTTCGGATGCTCAATCTTAGCCACAACCATATCGTGGGGGGAATACCTATTGAGATCGGCAGCCTAACCAAGCTTAAATATATGTCAATTCACTATAACTTCACAGGTGTCATCCCACCATGGCTTGGCAATCTTTCTTCTCTGATCGAGCTTTCTGTAGGGATGAACAAACTGGAGGGAGGAATATTCCCAGAAGTTGGCCAACTTGGAGGTCTAGAAATATTAGTTCTGGAAGAAAATATGCTCTCAGGTACCATCCCTGCGTCCCTCTACAACCTCTCATCCTTGCAAGTTTTGGGTGCTATAGGAAACCGGCTGCAGGGAAGCCTGCCACCCGATATTGGCGCCAGACTTCCAGATCTCCGGCAACTTATTCTTGGTGAAAATGAAAATGGAGGACCAATTCCAGCATCACTTTCCAATGCCTCTAGACTTCGGATTATCGATCTCTTGGTCAACAATTTTACCGGTTTCATGCCCACTGATCTTGGAAGATTGAAGTATCTGTCTGAAATAAAAATAAATTCAAATAACATTAAAGCCGATTGTCACGCCTCAGACCCAAAATTTTGAGATAGGTGACAACCCGCCGCATGCCTGGCATGCAAGGCGTCCTGAATTATGACACATAAATCAATATAGGGAAATAATTAAATATATTCAATTCAAATCCATAACTTAATACAAGCCATAACTATAAGGTTTAGGCTACAAGCCCTACACACAAGCACCATTGGGGTTACATCAACATAATGGATCTAATTTATTTTAATAGAAGCTTCATCAACCCCATAATCTCTTCTTCAATCATGTGGCTCTGAAAAACATTGTGAGATTTACATGAGCTCACACTCAATAAGTAAGCCTATTATAATGTAATATAATCATATATCATTTCAAGATATTATCATATCATTTCAAGATATTATCAAATCACATTTACTTGTAAAAAGCTTCATCACTTCAAGATGTTATCATATCATTTCAAGATATTATCAAATCA
>UESW01004573.1:53007-100244 GCA_900491605.1 Calamus simplicifolius | reverse complement strand
TTGTACTATTATTGTCCTTTTTCTTTTTCCCTTTTGCTTTCTTTATATCTGGATGTTTTTTTTTTTTTTAAGGCCCTGAACTCCCTTGTCGCCCTTAAAGATCTCTGGACTCTGAGTGACACCGCCATTGAACAGGCACGGGGGAGATGGTCTCCCTTCAAGTCAGAGCAGAAAAAGCGGCGATGGCTTTAGAGGACACTCGGGCCACCCTGACGGGTGAGGTAGAGGTTATCGGCTTAGAGCCGAGAAAGCTGAATACGCGCTGGAAGTTGCCCAGTGTCGCGCTGCCAATGAGCTGGACAATGCTCAGGTGGCAGAAGAAAAGCAAAAAGCGACCGAGGAGAAGCTGATGGCGGCCGAGGAGAAGCTGGTGGCGACCGAAGAGAAACTGATAGCAGCAGAGCAGGAGGTAGGTGTTCTAAAGACTCAATTGAGTTCTGCCTCCGCCGAGACCAATGCGGCTAAGGAAGCCACCCGCCAACACATAATTAAAATCGCGGATCTGGAGGCGGTAGTGGCGGAGGCCCAGAGAAGAGCCATCGAGGCAAAAAAGAAGGGGGTCAATGTCATAGAGGATTATAAGAAATCCGCAGCCTTTGATGACGAGGTAGCCGAGTCAGCGGCACTAGCTTATGACGCCGGCTTCCAAGATTGTAAAAAGAAAGTCCAGGAGCTTTACGACCTGGAAGATATCGAGGAGCTGCAGCTTGACGACGTCCCGAGGATGATGCCCCGCCTTCGGATGCCCATTAGCAGCTTTTTTTTTTCTTCTTGTCGGAAATTTTGTAAACTTCATCATCAATGAATATTTTTAATCTCCTTTGATCCTTCAATTATGATCTACTTCATTTGTTCGAACTGCTGTGAACTGCCAGTCGATAGGATTATGTATAGTAGGTTACGCTAGATAGGACCGTGACGCTGTCCTAACACTGACAAGACCGATATTCGGTGGTAGCGCGGATTTTAGTTGCTATCGTAAACGCGAGGTGCTGGTCCTCGGTGCCAACACATAGTTGGTTTTTACAGTCGACGCTGAGCGTCGGTCTTTCGTGCCAGCGCATAGCTGGTCTTTGACTGCCGGAGCGGATCCGGTCGTTTGCTGCCGACGTTGGGCGCCGGTCTTAGATGCCAACGCGGAGTTGGTTTTTGACTGCCGGAGCGGATCCGGTCTTTTGCTGCCGACGCTGGGCGCCGGTCTTAGATGCCAACGCGGAGTTGGTCTTTGACTGCCGGAGCGGATCCGGTCTTTTGCTGCCGACGCTGGCGCCGGTCTTAGGTGCCAACGTGGAGTTGGTCTTTGTGCCGGAGCGGATCCGGTCTTTTGCTGCCGACGCTGGGCGCCGGTCTTAGATGCCAATGCGGAGTTGGTCTTTGACTGCGGAGCGGATCCGGTCTTTTGCTGCCGACGCTGGGCGCCGGTCTTAGATGCCAACGCGGAGTTGGTCTTTGTCTGCCGGAGCGGATCCGGTCTTTTGCTGCCGACGCTGGGCGCCGGTCTTAGATGCCAATGCGGAGTTGGTCTTTGTCTGCCGGAGCGGATCCGGTCTTTTGCTGCCGACGCTGGGCGCCGGTCTTAGATGCCAACGCGGAGTTGGTCTTTGACTGCCGGAGCGGATCCGGTCTTTTGCTGCCGACGCTGGGCGCCGGTCTTAGATGCCAACGCGGAGTTGGTCTTTGACTGCCGGAGCGGATCCGGTCTTTTGCTGCGACGCTGGGCGCCGGTCTTAGATGCCAACGCGGAGTTGGTCTTTGACTGCCGGAGCGGATCCGGTCTTTTGCTGCCGACGCTGGCGCGGTCTTAGTGCCAACGCGGAGTTGGTCTTTGACTGCCGGAGCGGATCCGGTCTTTTGCTGCCGACGCTGGACGCCGGTCTTAGTGCCAACGCGGAGTTGGTCTTTGACTGCCGGAGCGGATCCGGTCTTTTGCTGCCGACGCTGGGCGCCGGTCTTAGATGCCAACGCGGAGTTGGTCTTTGACTGCCGGGCGGATCCGGTCTTTTGCTGCCGACGCTGGGCGCCGGTCTTAGATGCCAACGCGGAGTTGGTCTTTGACTGCCGGAGCGGATCCGGTCTTTTGCTGCCGACGCTGGACGCCGGTCTTAGGTGCCAACGCGGAGTTGGTCTTTGACTGCCGGAGCGGATCCGGTCTTTTGCTGCCGACGCTGGACGCCGGTCTTAGGTGCCAACGCGGAGTTGGTCTTTGACTGCCGGAGCGGATCCGGTCTTTTGCTAAACACACTCATTCAAAAATAAGAACATGTCTATTATTCAGGCATCAAACAGATTCAAGTTAATAACGATAGAATTCTATTGATAGTACCGTCGTAAATTGTCGGCATTCCAAGTTCGAGGGAGCAGCTTCCGTCTAGCTCTTCGACTTTATATGCCCCATGGTGGAGTACCTCTTTGACACGGTATGGTCCTTCCCATTTTGGTGCCAGCTTGCCCCCTTCCGTTGGCTTTGATACTTCAGCTCTTCGTAGGACCAGGTCTCCTGGCCGGAATGTCTTGGGCCGCACCCGAGAGTTGTAGTGTTGGGCCACTCGCTGACGGAACGCTGCCATACGAAGATGCTTGATCTCGCAATTCTTCCACCAAATCCAGATCAGCCCTTAGCTGGTTGGAGTTGCTTTCTTCGTGGTATAATTCCGTCCGGGACTAGGAGCCCCTATTTCTACGGGGATGACCGCCTCGGTCCCAAAGACCAAGCTAAAAGGGGTTTCCCCTGTGGGTGCTCGCGGTGTCGTATGGTAGGCCCACAACACACTGGAAAGTTCTTCCACCCAGCGCCCTTTACAGCTATCTAGCCGAGTCCGGAGCCCTTGGAGGATGATGCGATTGGTCACCTCAGCTGCGCCGTTGGTTTGGGGATGCCCTACGGAGGTGAATCGGTGACGGATGCCTAGGCCCTCGCAGAATTCTCGGAAGGCCGTGTTATCAAACTGTCGGCCGTTGTCTGTAACCAGGGTGTGTGGTAACCCAAACCGACACACCACAGATTTCCAGAAGAAAGCCCTCACTTTGGCTTCCGTGATTTTAGCAAGAGCTTCCGCCTCGATCCACTTAGTGAAATGATCGACGGCCACAACTAGGAACTTACGTTGTCCGGAGGCAGGAGGGAAAGGTCCCAGGATGTCCATGCCCCATTGTGCAAAGGGCCACGGTGCAGCCAGGGGGGTCAGCTGGGACGCCGGTTGATGTTGGATGTGGCATGACGCTGGCAGCTGTCACATCTTTTGACGAGTTCAGAGGCGTCCTCTTTCATTGTCAACCAATAATACCCCTGACGTAGAGCTTTATATGCAAGGGCCCTGCCCCCCAGATGGCTTCCACATATCCCCTCGTGTATCTCTCGCAAAATATAGTTGGCGTCGGTGGGACCGACACACCTGAGGATAGGGTATGAGAATGACCTTCGGTAGAGCTTTCCTTCCATAAGGAAGAATTTCGGGGCTCGTCTTCTAAGTTTCCTAGCTTCGGCAGGGTCTTCTGGGAGGATGCCATCAGTAAAGTATTGAACGTAGGCGTCCATCCAGGAGGGCTCCAGCTCCACCGGCAAAGTTTCTCTTGGTACCTCAATGCTTGGGACTTCTAAATGCTCCACATAAGCCTTTCCCAACATCCCGTCAACCGAGGCGGCGAGATGGGATAGGGCGTCGGCTCTGGCATTCTCTTGTCGAGGAATGTAGCTGACGCTGAAGTGAGTGAATGGGGAAACCATTGAGTGCACCGCGTCTAAGTAGCGGGCCATGATGGGATCCTTTGCCTCGTACTCCTTTGTAATCTGGCCAGCAACTAGTTGGGAGTCGGTGAAGGCCCTAAGGCGTTTCACCCCAAGCTCCCGAGCCAACCTTACACCGGATAACAAAGCTTCATATTCCGCCTGGTTGTTAGTAGCTGGAAAGAGGAAGCGAAGTGCACATTCAGTCACACCCCGTCCGAGTTGGCCAAGATGAGGCCTGCTCCGCTCCCTTGAGAGTTAGATGCCCCATCCACGTGGAGAACCCACTCATCTTCGCTGGTTCCAAGGGGCTGAATGTCCGTAGGAGGTTCTTCAGGTGGCTCCATTCCCCAAGTACATTCAACCAAAAAATCTGCCAGAACCTGGGACTTCATAGCCGACCGGGGGCGGAAAGATATATCGAACTCCCCCAGCTTGAGGGCCCACCTTGCCAGCCGGCCGGAAGTATCTGGACGAGCCAGAACCGCCTTCAGAGGCTGGTCTGTGATCACTGCGATCGGGTGGGCTTGGAAGTATGGCCGCAATCGCTGGGCAGACACGATCAATGAGAAGACAATTTTCTCCATGTTTGAGTAGCGGGTCTCTGCATCATGAAGTACCTTACTCGTATAATACACTGGCCTTTGTGTGCCGCTAGTGTCCATACGGACTAGCACGGAGCTAACAGCTTCGGGAGAGGCCGCAAGGTATAGAAGGAGCTCTTCTCCGCTCATCGGCTTGGATAACAGTGGTGGGGTAGATAAGAATGTCTTTAACCCTTCGAACGCCTCTTGGCATTCTTTGGTCCACTCGAACTCGTTGATTCGGCGAAGCGCCTTGAAGAAAGGCAGACACCTTTCAGCAGACTTGGATAGGAAGCGGCTTAGGGCGGCTACTCTTCCTGTCAAGCGTTGTACTTCCTTCTTATTGGAAGGAGGCCTCATGTCCAAGATGGCTTGGACTTTGTCTGGGTTTGCTTCGATCCCCCTCCGGGTCACCATGAAACCCAAAAACTTCCCAGCGGTCACCCCGAATGCACATTTGCGAGGGTTTAGCTTCATCTGATACCGACGAAGCCTGTCGAATGTTTCTGCTAGGTCTGTGATGTGGTCACCGGCCTGAACGCTTTTCGTCAGCATGTCATCCACATATACTTCCATGTTACGTCCTATCTGACCTTCAAAGACCTTGTTCATCAACCTTTGGTAAGTAGCTCCCGCATTCTTTAACCCAAAAGGCATTACCCTGTAGCAATACAACCCCTTTTCGGTTATGAAGGAGGTAGCTTCTTCATCCACCGGGTTCATCCGGATCTGGTTGTATCCAGAGAAAGCATCCATGAAGCTGAGAACCTCATGGCCGGATGTAGCGTCCACCAGTTGATCGATTCGAGGCAGGGGGAAGCTGTCTTTAGGGCATGCCTTGTTTAGGTCGGTGAAGTCTACGCACATTCTCCAACTTCCATTGGCCTTGCGGACCAGAACCACATTAGCCAACCACTCGGGATAGTGGACCTCCCGAATATGGCCTGCAGCCATTAACTTGCGAATCTCTTCGTCGATGGCTTTCTGCCTGTCCGGAGCGAAGTTTCTCTTTTCTGTCGGACAGGCCGACACCCCGGCTTGAGGTTAAGTTGGTGGGTGATTACTTCTTCAGGAACGCCCGGCATGTCTGAGGATGACCATGCAAAAACGTCCGTGTTGGCCCGCAGGAAGGTGAGAAGTTGATGACGTACTTCCTCTGGGAGCGATGCCCCCAGCTGAACAGTTCTTGCTGGGTCATCACCCAAGGGGAGGGTTAGAAGGTGTTCTGCCGGCTCTCCCCTTCTTCCCAACTTCCCTAGGATCGAGTGACTCCGAGGCTGTCGCTGATTCTGCGTTCAGCGGGCTGGGCGACAGATGGTAGCAAGGCGGAAGTGGCTTTGCTCCCCCTTCATTTCTCCGATGCCTTCATTGGTGGGAAACCTTACCAATAATCTCTTAGTGGAAATCACGCATCCAGCAGATTCAGCCCGGTCTTCCCAAGATGGCGTTATAAGCCAGCGGGACCCGGACCACCAAGAAGTTTATGACCACGGTGCTCTGGCATGGAGGAGTTCCAGCCGTGACCGGGAGAGCAATTTCACCTTCGACGCTCACTGAGTCTCCCGTGAAACCCATTAGCGGTGTGGCAACGGGTCGGAGTAGAGACCTTGATAAGTTCATCCGAACAAAAGCGTCATAACTCAAGACGTCCACAGAGCTCCCACTATCAATTAGAATTCTTTTTACAGGGTGTTTAGCTATAGTCATGGACACCACGACGCTGTCGTCATGTTTATTAACTACCCCATCTAGATCCTTTCCGAAGAAAGGTATTACAGAGTCTATTCCCTCTCGAGGTCTCTTCGAACCACCATCCGCTCCCCAAGAGATCATAGCTATGGTCTTTTCAGTTGGGGTATTGTCCACGCCAGCCGGGCGACCTGGGGGCACCGCGGAGCCCGTCGCGGGAGATTGCCTCTTCGAACAAACTTGCCCAGGTGGCCTTGCTGAACCAGCTCCTCGATGGCCTTTTTTAGATGGCGGCAGTCTTCGGTGTCGTGGCCGTAGTCTCGGTGGTACGGCAGTAGAACTCCTTGTTGCGGGGACCCCCGGACTTCAAGGGAGTCGGACGCTTGAAATATGGTTCTTCCTCAATCTCCAGCAGGATGTGAGAGATGGGAGCCATGAGAGGAGTGAATTGCTCTTTAGGAACCAGTGCCTGCGGCCGGCGATCTGAGCGTCGTGGAGGCTCGGGCTTTCGTGGTTGTGTACCAGCACGGTCAGAAGGCGGTGGTTTATTACTGGGGTTCTTGTCAACTTCTCTCCTGGAAGAATCTGCTTCGTCAGCACGGATGTACTTCTGTGCTCGGCTCAGAAGCTCGGCGTAGGAGCGCGGAGGCTTCTTATCCAGGGAATAGGCGAATCTGGACGGGCGAAGTCCTCTCTTCAGGGCCAAGGTGGCGACGGAGTCCTCCAGGTTGTATACTTCCAGCGCTGCTTCCTTAAATCGAGCGACGAAATCCTTTAAGGTCTCGCCACTCCTCTGCTGGACAGCAAAAAGGCTATCGGCAACTCGTGGGATCTTTCGACAGGCATCAAAATGAGCCAGGAAGGATCGTTCAAGTTGCCGAAACGAGTTGATGCTGCGGGGGGGCAACCGGGAGTACCACGCGCGCCGCCTTACGGAGCGTGGCCGGGAAGGCGACGCATAATAAGGAATCCGTCGCTCCCTGGACCTGCATGAGGACTTTGTAGCTTTCCAGATGGTCCAGGGGGTCCGTCGTTCCATCATATGGATCCAATTGAGGGAGACGAAACCGGGGGGGACAGGTTCCTCCATGATATGGCGAGACAGCGGGGGGCGATGCTCATACTCCGCTGCATAGGGATCGGCGATCCGACGGCTGAGTTCGTCCAACCGCCGATGGTACTCGTCAAGCCTTTGCTCAGCCCGTCGGTGGTTCTCCGGGGAGTGTTACCTCGGGATGAGTCGGAAGAAGAAGATTGCCGGCGCAAAGAATGTGCCCGCTTGGCCTCCTTTTCTTCCGGTCGGTGATGGGAACGGCCGGAGCGACGGGAGGGAGACCGTCGCCGCTTTGAGGTCCCTTGGGATGATTCGGAAGAAGAAGATCGCCGGCGCAGCGAATGTGCCGCCTGGACTCCTTTTCTTCCGGTCGGCGGTGGGAGTGACCGAGGCGACGGGAGGGAGACCGTCGCCGCTTCGAGGTCCCTTGATGATGAGGTTCAGGGGGCGAACGATGAGAAACCTCAGGCGGGGTTCCTCCCTGGTGAGACTGAACTGTTCCTCGCACCCCTTCGCCCATCGCAGGGGGTTGAGTTACAGCAGCCACATGACGCTCTTGCAGCCCCCGGACCATCATCGTCAGATCCTGGACCTGATGAGCTAGGACATCAAGTCGGTCGGGTTGGCTTGTCGGTGCGAGGGGTGGAGCATGCTCAACTCGCGGGATGTGCCCGGCTGCTTGGCTGGAGGAGGCCTCTTGCGCTCGCGTGGTCACCATCGCTTCCTTTGCAAAACTGGAGGGGTTCCAAGGAGAATTTTTGACCTGGCTTGCCCCCCTTCCTGGCGCGCCAATCTGTTGCGGCCGACTCACGTATGATGAACGTCGGGCAGGCTGAAATCACTGGATGCGTAGAAAGGCCGTCGTCTTCCCCCAAGAGCCTTGGTCTATTGGAAAAGGCCGCCGTCTTCCTCCAAGAGCCTGCAAAAAGTCCCGGACCGGTGGTTCCGGCGGGGACCCTCCGACGCCCAAGTTAGTGAGTCGTCGAACAGGGATGTGATCTTTGTAGGACTGTTGTAAAGCAAGTCTTATTTTAGAGAGAGAGAAAAAGAGAGCCCCTTTGCATGGAGCTCGGATCCTCCTTTTATACCTGTTGGGGATCCGTATACCTTGGTCTGTTGGAACCGTCGGATCTGTTCCGTTGTGATGTTCCATCGAACGGTAAGTTGTTGCTGGATAAGGGCCGCTTATAGCGGTAACTGCTGATCAGGCTGACACGCCCGAGCTATCCGGCCGTAGCCCTTAGATCGCGGGGTCAGTTGCCCAAGACTAATCCTTGTATGAAGGTCGACCCTGGGGGCCGACGCTGGGTGGCAATGCCGGATGCCGGAACCAAAGCTTCAGTACTGGGATTTATTATTAAGGCTGACACCTGTAGCCAATGTTGGAGGCCGATGCTGACGGCTGACGCTGGGGGCTGACGCTGGAGGCCGACGCCGGGGGCCGGCGCTGGTGGCCGACACTGGCTGTCTGGCTCAAGAGGCCGACGCTGGAGGTCGACGCCGGGGGCCGGCGCTGGTGGCCGACACTGGCTGTTTGGCTCTGGAGGCCGACGCTGGCTGTCTGGCTCAAGAGGCCGACGCTGGAGGTCGACGCCGGGGGCCGGCGCTGGTGGCCTACGCTGGCTGTCTGGCTCTGGAGGCCGACGCTGGTTGTCTGGCTCAAGAGGCCGACGTTGGCTGTCTGGCTCAAGAGGCCGACGCTAGCTGTCTGGCTCTGGAGGCCAACGCTGGCTGTCTGGCTCTGGAGGCCAACGCTGGCTGTCTGGCTTAAGAGGCCGACGCTGGCCGTCTGGGTCTGAGGCCGACGCTGGAGGCCGGTTCCGAAGACCGATGCTGGAGGCTTTGGGTTTCGTTGTCACATCATTGCTTTCGAAAATCGTGCAGAAGATAATACTACTCCAGAGGAAACGGCCAGCCGTATCAGAAGCCATCAGTGGTGCTTTTGAGATCGAGAAAGTCTTGGTATACTATTTCAATGTAGCATGATCTACACCAAAAGTGATGATTCATTGACGTGCTGATTCGTATGTCATTGATACTGGATCCATGGATAATTCTCATGATGAAAGCTTGCGCACGGACAAATTATCATGCCCGTCATGTTGCACCGAAAGGAAAGTATTAAGACTTTCTCTCGTAGATTTCATGTGAGCCCGCACATTAGAATTTCTTTTTTCTTTTACCCTTTCCGTTCTCGTCTCTGCACCGTCCATTTCACGCTTGTCTTCCTGTCACATGGGTTGTCATTAATCATTATGGGTACTCCCTTGTCCCTTCCTCCCTCTGCGCTATCATCCACCGCATATCCAGTCCCATGATCAAATGAGATATTGTCATTTTCTTATCTCTGCCGCCAGTGACACGGCACTTTACGTTGCCACCTCCGCCAGTCCCCCGCGGCCGCCGGCAACGAATCGACAAGCACTTGACTGGCATGTACCTTCCCTTCCGCCATGGCGGCACATGCAGCCCCCGCCGCCGCGACATCCGTCGTGCCGCCTCTACTCCGAAACTGCACCATCCGCGGCGCCACTCGCGGCAGCGCCGCACGCGGTTTGCATTGGCGTACTTGCTGCCTACGGCGATGAAGGCGGATGATATCTGGATCATCTCTCTGCCCTCCCGAAAATGAACGGCTGAGATTCCCTTATCTCTTACGATGTAAAATGGAATTTTTAGACATGATCGACCGTTAAACAGCGTCTCGCATGCTCTAGCATTAGGTTGGGTCAGTTTAAGAGCAAAACCGTAACCCAAACTAATCCTATACTCCCAGTTTCTAATTCTAACCCAATCAAATCATGTACCTCTCATTTCTAACCCAATCCAACCTGATTTTGCGTTGGAATTTATCCAACCCGGTCGCATCTTGAATTATATTGGGTTAGATCCCATGGAAACATGTTAATTATAATATTGGAATAAATAAAAAATTTAAGATAAAAGTTATTCGAAATATTTTTGTTTTCCTAATATATAGTTCTTGGATTTAGGTTTTAACTTTTCAGAAATTTCGATGATATATTGAGATGTAATTTAATAGAACTAAATATATAATTATATAAATGTAAAAATAACTTATGCAAAATATAAATATAAATATATGAATTATTTATCAATGTATGTAATCGATTGGGTTGAATTGGGCAGGGATAAGTTTGAATTAGCTTAAGATTTAATTTGAATTGGATCGAAGCTTAACTCAAAATTTGACCCTAATCTAACCTAACATAGAGTTGGATTAGAATTTTTGGATTAAGTTCAAATCAAATTTATTAAAAGCTCAATTCAATACTACCATGTAAAGAGATTAGATAAGCCGGATTAAACCAAGCACAAGTTACATTCCTAAGAAAGCTAACAACAAATGATGATGATATTGATGATATAATAACATTTAATATTATCTATCGTATATCACAAAGTGTAGCTATAAATGGTTTACATTTTTATTTATACCTACACTTTTGATTATTGGTATCTATTCATAGCCATTTAAAATAATATGAGCATGAATTTTTATATCCTACATTAATTCATATCCACACATGTCAAATAAAAATAGATAATGTTGCTGTTGAAATCCGTTCTTCGGTTTGGGAATGGTGCACATCAGGATCTGGATAGCGCTTTTCCATCCGAATGGACCTTCAAGACAGTCTTTGCGCAGAAGCATGGGGGTGATCCCTGCGAAAGACCCTTCGATGCCTAAGTTAGTAAAAATCTTCAGCAATCAGATGAGAGAAGAAGGCTCCAGCAGAAGGATCTTCCTTCTTTAGATGATTTTTTAGGAGCAATGACTTTGCTAGAGTTTTTTTTTAGGCTTAGATTGCCTTCGAGAGCGTACCTGGGGGTTCTGGGACTTGGTATTTGTATACTACCAAGAGGTGAGCTGTTACCTAAATTTTTGGATGCAATTTAGGAAGTTGGCATATGATAAGGCCAGAATCCCAACGGTTACGAGGATCGGCAGTTGATGAAGCTGACGGGTGCTTTATTGAAAATTTGGAATCCTGTTGATCATGGAAGAAGTGCTGTATTAATTGGCTTCCGTTTTCATTTTGGGAAGCTCATTCCGCGATCCTTGCGATCAGGATGGTTCATCCTTCGAGATATCCAGTGTGGTTTAAAGCAGCAATGGCGCTTACGTTGAAGAGATGAGGATCAATTCTGGTGAGATACTAAGATAGCTTGGCCCTTCCGAGGCCTGAGATAGCTTGGCCCTTCCGAGGTATGAAGATAGCTCAGCTCTATCGAGGTTCGAAGATCGACTCTGGTATTTGCATCGGTACAAACTTTGGAGTCGGTGAGGAGACCTACTCTAGAGTCAGTGCTAAGGCCGACTGGGCCAACTTCGGAGTCAGTGCTAGGGCCGACTCTGGGCCAAGTCGATGCTAAGGCCAAGTCGATGTTGAGGCCAACTCTGAAGGTCGAGGCTGACTAGGGCCGAGTCCAAGATGAGGCTACCTTGAAAGCTGGGGCCGAATCCGAAGATGAGGTCGCCTTGGAAGCTGGGGCCGCTTTCGGAGATGAGGCTACCTTGGAAGCTAAGGCCACTTTCGAAGATGAGGCCGCCTTAGAAGCTAGGGCCGAATCCGAAGATGAGGCTGCCTTGGGACCGAGTCGGTGCTGAGGTCGACTGGGACTGAGTCAGTGTTAAGGCCAACTCTGGAGGCCGAGGCCAACTAGGGCCGAGTCCGGAGATGAGGCCGACTGAGGCCGAGTCCGGAGACGAGACCGCCTTGACGGTTGGGGCCGCTTTCGAAGATGAGGCCACCTTGGAGGTTGGGGCTGCCTCAACTTCTACCATTAACTCACACGCGGCTTTATCAGCCATATCACATGGTAGTTTATTTTTTTAACATGATAGTTAATGAGTCAGGAATCGAAAGTGGCTCTAGTCTTTTCGCCATATACATGAATGTTGGTGCAATGATAATTTTACCCCGCATCACATGCCCCTTACTCCTAGTTTGAAGCGTAGGTTCGAGCATAGGAAATAGAGTTCTAGATGACTTAATTTGATCGAAGAAACTTTTTGGCCGTACCGAAAATTGCTTGGCCCTGCCGAGGTTCGAAAAGAATCTTACCTTGCTCCGCTAGGATGTGAAGATTGTTGCTCAGAGAAATTTTACTTAGCCCTGCCAAGGTACAGAGAAAGTTGCTCAGTCCTGCCAAGGTACGAAGAAATTTTTACTTGGCCCTACTAAGATTTGGAGAATGTTGCTCGATCGTGCCCCAGTACGGAAAAATTTTTACTTAGCCCTGCCAAGGTTTGGAGAATGTTGCTCGGCCTTACCGAGGTACAAAGAAATTGGCTCAGCCCTGCCAAGATTTGGAGAATGTTGCTTAACCGTGCCAAGGTTTGAAAAAAAATTTACTTGGCCCTGCCAAGATTCGAAGAATATTGCTCGGCCGTGCCAAGGTTCGAAGAAAACACTGGTCGACTGTATCAGGTTCGGAGGATCTTTTACTTGACTCTGCCAAGGTATGGAGAGATGGACTCATAGGTCAATAATGGGACAGGATCTACCTTTTATCCACAGCTCAAAGAAAATGATTATTCACTAAAAATATTCAAATAAAAAAAGTGAAGTTTTCATTACAACGAGCAAAATGGCTCGGTTTAGATGTACTTCACTAATGATATACTCAGAGATTATCTAAGTTTCACGTCCAAGGAATAACTCATTCGGAGTTGTTGCAGCACCAGAGGATCTCGAGTGGTAGGAGAGGTAGGGCGGGGAGATCGTGGCCGCGGCGATGAGTCATGGTGAGAGAATACTGAAGACAAGGAGCGAGCACGACGGGATTTGAATAGGCTCCAATCTTTGCCCTTGTGCTTTGTGCTGCACTGGCCCAACTCCTTTATAGCCAAGATGTCATCAGAGGTTGGTGGCCTTTAATGGATTGGGTGGAGGAGCCGTCAAAGGAACCAGGATGGTTGTTCCATCAAACAATTGCTGACTGGGAGCAGCGGAAAGAGGAACTCCGTAAAACTCCTGCACCAGTTGTGCCAAAGCTTAGACTTGCGGGACCAGCATGTTGAACTGGTCTTGAGTGACAGGGATTGCTAGTGATGGAGGAGCCTCAGTTGGCAACGGCTGCAAAGGCGTCATGTTGTTGATGGGATCAGGCCTTTGAGAGGTGGCCTGATCAGGAGTATCTGTAACTCCTCTCTTATAATTGAGCATTGAGGAATAGTCCTTCTTGTATGGAACTTTATCTCCTTGGTTTCAAGTTTTTAGAGGGACTTGGAGCCCTTCCTTTAGCACCAATTTATTGTTGTTGAAATCCATTCTCCGGCTTGAAGATGGTGCACGTCAAAATCTGGATAGCGCTCTCCCATCCGGATGGACCTGCAAGACAATTTTTGCGCAGAAAGCACGGGGGTGGTCCCTGCGAAAGACCCTTTAACGCCCAAGTCAGTGAAAAACTCCAACATTCAAATGAGAGGAGAAGGCTTCAGTAGAAGGATCTTCCTCCTTTAGATGATTTTTCAGGAGCAATGCCTTTGCTAAAGTTTTTTTTTGGGCTTAGATTACCTTCGAGAGCATACCTGGGGGGTCTTGGGATTTGGTATTTGTATGCTGCCATGGAGGTGAGCCGTAACCTAATTTTTTGGGCATATTTTAGGGAGTTGGCATTCGATAAGGCCAAAATCCCAATGGTTACGGGGATTGGCAGATGATGAAGCTAACGGGCACTTTATCAGAAATTTGAAATTTCGTTGATCATGAACGAAATGCAGTATTTGGTTTTCATTTCCATTTTGGAAAGCTCATTTTGCGATCCTTGCGATTATGATGGTTCATTCTTCAAGATATCCAGCATGGTTTAAAGCAGCAATGGCGCTTACTTTGAAGTGATGAGGATTGATCCTTGTGAGGTACTAGATAGCTCGGCCCTTTCGAGGCACTGAGATAGCTCAACCCTTCCGAGGTACTAAGATAGCTCGGCCCTACCGAGGTTCGGAGACCGACTCTAGTGTTGGCGTTAAGACCGACGATGGCATCGGTACTAACTCTGGAGTCGGATAGGAGACCGACTTTGGAGTCGGTGCTAAGGTCGACTGGGCCAACTTTGAAGTCAGTACTAGGGTTGACTCTAGGGCCGAGTCAGTGCTGACGCCGACTGGGGCGAGTTCGAAGATGAGGCCGCCTTGGAAGTTGGGGCCGAATTCGAAGCTGAGGCCTTCTTGGAAGCTGGGGCCAAATTCGAAGATGAGGCCACCTTGGAAGCTGGGGCCACTTTCGAAGATGAGGCTACCTTGGAAGCTAGGGCTGAATCCAGAGACGAGGCCGCCTTGAGGCTGAGTCAGTGCTGAGGCCGATTGGGACCGAGTTCGGAGACGAGGCTGCCTTCATGGTTGGGGCCGCTTCCGAAGATGAGGCTGCCTTGGAGGCTAGGGCCGTCTCAACTTTCATCGTTAACTCACATGCAGCTTCATCAGCCATATTACATGGCAGTTTATCTTTTTTCAAACATGATAGTTAACGAGTTAGAAACCGAAAGTGGCTCTAGCCTTTTCACCATATATACGAATGTTGGTGCAATAACAATTTTACCCCGCATCAGATAAGGACAAAGATACAATAACATCTTATCTATTTTTAATCCTAATTTAAAGCTGACCTACTCCTTAGAGTAAATAATATCCATTTCCAATTTTTTTTATCATTCTGAGTTGTAAGATGATATGCCAAAAAAAAATTTATGACAAAAAATTTTTTTATGACAAAATTTTTTTGTCATCCTGAGTTGTGAGATGATATGATAATTTTTTTTTTGTCATTCTGAGTTGTGAGATGATATGCATCCATACAATGTCATATTTCAAAGAATCGATCTTCGTCTTCATCTCCCGAGTGCTTTAAGATTGGTGCTCTTGTCTTCCTTCGTTTCGATCTCCAGTGATCTTCACTGATCCTATTGATCGGCCTTCGGTTGACGATGTCGACTATCAACCCCGCCCCTCCGTCTGGTGGTGATCATTGTCAGGCTTCTAGGGAATCTTCACGATGACAGGGTGATCGACAGTTCACTTGGTCTACTTCGGCTTCCTCCCCGGCTGAGATCGCTGAACTGGAATCACATTTTTCGGACAGCTTTCAGCTCCCCACTGAGCAATTAACCTGGAGACTAAGGATTGGTCTGAATCTGGTTTGATTGTGCGGAGTCTCTTATGGTGGATACCCTCAGAAGCTGCTGTCTGGGAGTTTCGCCAGGCTGGACTCACCAGCTGCATCGCCACTATTAGCCTTGCTCATCGCACAACTCTAGTTAAGTTCAAAGTCCCGGTAGCCAGAGATGCAGCATTGATTTATCCATGGGTTATCAATGGACAGTCACTCGCTATTGATGCTTGGCATCCAGTTTCATCCTTGCGAACAATGCTCTGAGGATGGCTCTATTATCTCCCGATCGAGTATTGGTCCGATGAGACCCTTCGATCCATTCTCTCGACGGCTAGTCTCTTTGTAGCTGCGGATTCCTTCACGAAGGAGAGGGTTCGGGGTGGATTTGCTCGTGCCTATGTGAGAGTGGATTTGAGCCTACCTCTCCATCCTAGAGCGAGATTTAGAGCCAAAGGGTCCCCATTCTGGCAGCAGTTCTTATATGAACATGTCGAAGGCATCTGCCCCCATTGTGGATCCCTCCATTTGTCTAGCCCGTGCTCTTCCTCTTTGGCACTGGCATCTTCTTTGGCTGGACCTCGATTCGGCCCCTGGATGGCGGCGCTCTGACATCGCAAACCTTCCTCTCCTCCGGTTCCTAGTTTTCGTTCATCTTCTTTGGTTTCATCGGGTAATGCCAAGGAGGATTCTTAGGAAGGGAGTGATGGGTGGCTGAAACTAGGGAAGACATCTCGTAAGCGTGCCGTTATTTCGAATTATGCCCCACAAATTGATGCTCTGGTTCAGGATTTCCAGGGAAATAGGGACCGTTCCAAGAAGAAGAGACCGTGCCGGTTCCTGTAGCTACTGTAGCTGCTTCTGATGATGCTCATTTGAGTTCATTCCATGCATCTGGTGGTTCATTGCTGCCTCCTAAATCTTTGAAGGTTGTTAAGGGATCAAGGAAGTCCCATCTCCGGACTAATCGGAGTGGCCAGGAACCATGCCAGGATTCAATTTTTAAGTTCACTACACTGGCCCCTGATTTTCTAGCTGAGTCCCCTTCCCGATCTCCTCTGCAGGGTTCTAAGGATACTGTGAAGCCCAGTGCAGTTTCTTAGGGTTAGAGGGATTTGTCTCCAAATCCAGTTACATTGCCTCAGGTGGAATCCCATAACTCTGAAACATGAATGTAGATGGCTTCAGAAGGGAATTTGGCTATCAATCCTTTCGGCCTTCTTGGATCAGACCATTGGGTCGGTCGGCCCAAGGTCCAAGAGGACACCAATCCTACTTTACTTAAACAGGCTTGGGCTGTAGAGCACGTTGCCCCCAGGATGGTTTTCAAGGCTGTCAAAGGCAAGGGTAGAGTGCCTTCTTCAGTAAAAGCCCATTTAGTAATTGCTGTTACCCTCCTGCATCTGGTGGGGAGATCTGATTTGGCGATTTCTTGGGAGTTACCCATGAGGCTGTCGTATCATCTCTAAGAGAGGCTATATTGGCTTCCTCTCCTGAATGTCGGGACTCTAGGCCTCCTATGTCGGATCATCGAAGTGCTGATGCTATTGAGTTTTCTCAGCAGATGGCTCCCTCTGATATGGGTTCTAGGGTAGCATGTCCTTCTGCTGGAGGTTTGGTTGATATGGATATGGCTGGGACCCAGCCTGGGGCTCAAGGTACCCCCAAACTGATTAAATGAAGATTCTCATTTGGAACATTCGAGGGGCATTGAAACCCTCATTTCGCTCCTCGTTTGGTCGGCTATTGTAGCTTCATCATTTTCATATATGTATTTCATTGGAAACTCATTTGTCGGGACCCAGCCTTCAGCGTTTCTGGCGGCGAGTTTCCCGTTCTTGGAGTTCCTATGCAGTGGACTCCAATGGTTTATCTGGGAGCATTATGGCTCTATGGCGGGATCCCTCTATTCGTGTTGATACTTTTCATTGTTGTCACCAGCAGGTGGCCCTGGTTGTTTCGGAGGGGACTGCCCCGCCCTAGCTACTTCTGGGTGTCTATGCTAGCACGGATTATTGGGAGCGGCGCTATCTATGGTATGAGATTCTCACTTTCTTATCTCATGGCCTCCCCTCCCTCATTGCTGATGATTTCAATTGTATTGTGGGTGCTTCAGAGAAGCAGGGGGTCGTCGGTTTGTGGATAATCCGAATTCTAGTAAGTTTCGCTCCTTCATTTCCTTGCCGGCTTTTTGACCTAGATTCTCGGGCTCAGTTTATATGGTGTAAAACCGCTAGGGCTCAGCTCAGGTTTGGGAATGTCTGGATTGTGCTATGGCCTCCATTGGATGGTTGCAGTCTTTTCCCCGTGCTACTATCACTCATCTCCCTCGGATTGCATCGGACCATTGCCCTCTGCTCATCTCCACAGAGTCGTCCTCTCTGTGTCGGAGACCTTTTTGGTTTGAGCAGTTTTGGACGTATTATTCTTTGTCTTCTTTGATTCATTAGGTTTGGCATCAGCCGGTCCGAGGGAGCTCTACTTACCACCTATCTTGCCCTTGAACTTATGAAGCGCATACTCTTGAGGTAGCATAGTAGGGAAGTGGGGGATATTCTACAGCAAGTGCTGGCTGTGGAAGCTAATATTGCTTGGTTGCCTTTCGGAAACATTAGGCAAAGGAGGATCAGGATGGTTGCCTTTCAGAGATAGATCATTGGTCCCTTCGGTGGAGTTTGGCACTGCACCACTCCTTGCTCAGTCAACAGGAGACCTTTTGGCATTAGTGGTCCCGGATCTAGTGGCTTCAAGAGGAAGACCGTAATACCATATTTTTTCATCAGGCCACCTTGGCCCGGCGTGCTGCCAATCGGATCCAGCGTATCTGTGATGAGGAGGGGAATATCTTAGGATGATGAGGCCATTTGGGGGCAGATCGTCCGCATCTTTCAGTACCACTGGTCGGAGCAGTCAGTCAATGGCTTCCCCCTTATACCTGTTTCTCAGGCTACCAGGGTATCTGATGCTGACAATGCTATGCTTACGTGGATGGTCACGGCGAAGGAGATTCATTCTGCTGTATGGGCTATGGGGCCTATAAGGCCCCAGGACTGAATGGATTTCCATCTGTCTTCTTCCATCACTACGGGATATAATGGGGCAGGATGTTATTTTGGCTATCCAGTGTGTTTTCTCCTTTAGATCTTTACCTCGGGACTGGCAGCAAATGTTTGTTTCCCTTATCCCAAAGCGATCGAATGCTTTGCTTCTCCAGATTATCGGCCTATCAGCTTGTGCACCACCCTATATAAAGTCTGTGCTCGTCTATTGGTCTCTTAAATGCATGGTGTGATTTTTTGCCTGATATCTTCGGAGTAGGGGGCTTTTATCCGTGGTTGTAGTATCACTGATAATGCCCTCATTGCCCAGGAGTTTATGCATGATCTCTAGCGAGCGACTGCTAGATATAGTCTTATGGCCATCAAGTTGGACATAGAGAGAGCTTATGACAGGATTAGCTGGGTATTTCTTCGGCAGACGCTTCGAGAGTTCGGATTTGCTGATCTTTTCATATACTGGGTTATGGCATGTGTCCAGTAGCCCACTTTTTCTATTCTTATTAATGGCAGTCTGATTGGATTCTTTCCCAACCATGAGTCTCCGTTAGGGTTGCCCCCTCTCCCCCTTCCTATTCATACTATGTGCTGACGATCTCTCTCGTGCTTTTACTCAGGCAATTGGGGTGGCTCAGCTACAGCCTTATATGCCTGGACCCTATGGCCCCCGTCTCTTCCATCTTCTCTTTGCAGACAACTGTATCCTGCTTAGCTGCTTTGTTCAGAATGCGGCTACCTACTCTGCTATCCTTCTATCTTACTGCTAGGCTTTCGGTCAATAGGTCTATAGGGAGAAATAACCTCCAAGGCATGCACATTTTAAAATTTTGATAACGATTACCAATGCGGAAGCTTAAAGATTAAATATTAATCTATTTAACATCCATCAATATCATATCTTTGCCTTATAATGTAGGACCGTTTGATCTAAATTATGTATATAAATAAAATCATCAAGATCATATCTTGATCTTCAAGATAAGAAGTCATACTACTTGTTTGAAGCCTGCCTTAAGATCTAGGGATCATATCACTTACCTTAAGAACAATAGATAAATTCGTTATGCTCTTTCAATCATCCGGCCTTTAGAATCGTCCATGCGAAGTTTTCGAATGATCGAATTCCCGGGAGTGCTAGCTCGTGGAAAAATAACTTTGCTGATCTTGAATCCTCCCACTTGAATTGCCTTCAAGATCCATCAAACTTTTGCTAACACCAGAATCACACCAGAATTTTTGTTCTAACTCTTAGAACTATATCATTTTGGTCTGACTCTTTAGAATTTCAATCCATAATATATCATGATCTAGTGAAGAATGTCCTCTATTTTATAGGCTCAATTCATCCTTTAACCCATTGAATTCTAACACTTAGAATTCCGTCGTTTGGTGAAAACCAAAGAGATGTGAATTTTAACACTTAGAATTCCAACGTTTGGTTAATTCCGATGTTTGGTGAAAACCTATGAATTCTAACACTTAGAATTCCAACATTTTGTTAATTCCGCGATAAAAATCAAAGAGATGTGAAACACTTAGAATTCCATCGTTTGGTTAATTCAAAGAGATACATTAATTTCACATGAATTTTAACACTTAGAATTCCAACAGAAACGTTTGGAGAAGATTAAGGTTATGCATTAAATTCTGCATGAGAATTTAATCTCTTATGAGATGAGATTTTAGTTATCTCATTATGAGATCCTCATGAGAACAAACTTTTTTCACACATAGGGTTTGGGTTTGGGTTTTGGTTTAAGCTTATTTGAATTTATTGGATTGAACCTACATAGATCATGGTCCGAGCCCAAATCAAATTTTGCTAGTTCTGAACCTATTTAAATCCAAATCAAGCCTAATTTCAAATCAATATTTGAATTTGATTAGTTCTTCTAATAGACTTAAACCTAATTGAATCTTATTCACTTGTACTTAACCCAATTGATATAATTCAATTAATCAAATTGATTAATTAAATCATATACGATTCTCAATCATTAATCAGCAAATGGATCATCCTAGACACTTTAATGCGTGTGACTCTCTAGGTTCGAACCTAAGCCGATAGCATAGGAACAACTTTCTATACTAATCGATGTGCCCTTCTAGCAATAGAACCCGACGTTTGGATAGGTCGAAGATTTATCGAGCAAACTCCAAGAACCCTAAGAAATAGTTACCGTATAATTCATCCTTTTGACCACAAATGTTAAGGATGGCTTAAGAGCCTGTCAACTCTAAACAGCAAATCCATAAAGTGATTTTAACTTTAGTGATCATGTGACCTTCACATGAAGTGCCTTGGCTAAGGACTTGCTAAGTTGAAACACAAGCATTTTTCCTTTTAATAGGATATGTCAAATTCCATCTTGATCTACAACTGACTACCACAAGTACTTGACTGCACTCAGTAACCTTTCGTAGCTGGATTAAAAATCCAGGTGGTCCAGCACCTAAGTACAATAAGTTGCTTGCAAGTCACCGATTGTGATCTTCAGGTCTTAAGGATACTTATACACGTATTCTCGGATTAATTAACTCTTGACAGCAGAGTATCCGAAAATGTGTCACGTTCGGTGAAATATACTCCTGTACTTTCATCTGTATGTTATACCAGTGTCTCTACACTCCTTGATTAAGAGGATAACCAACAAATATGATATACAATGTCCTATAATTGATAGTACTATGGCTCTGTCATAGTATATCATTTGGTCGCGAACACTTTTGAAGACCTTCAAAGATAAATCGTCCTTTATTGTAAAAGAAGATCCTAAGGGCTTCATTACTATTAGGAGTTTTAAGAAGATGTTCTTGTAATGAATAAACTGCCAAATAACTTTTATTAATATATCAATTTATATGCTATTTACATCAGTATAATCATTAAATGATTGGCTTTAGGATACAATTCCCAACAAGGTCAACTTGCAGAAATCTGTTCTATGTTTCAGCCCTTCCACCTCTACCTGTTGCCATGCTGACATCTCCCAGTTGCTTGGGATCTCAACTTTCTCTGACCGCCTATCCTACCTCGGGATCCCCATTACGGGGCATTGTCCCCGTCAGCATGATTTTGAGGACCTTGATCAATGGATTTCTGATCGATTGGATCATTGGCAGGTCTCTAGCCTCTCTATGATAGGGTGTATTACGTTGCTTCGGTCTATTCTTACATCTCTTCCCCTTTACCTATTGTCCAATGCCCTGATTCTATCTATCTCTCTTTATCGGATAGAGCATCGCTTCTGCAACTTCCTTTGAGCATCGATGCAGGGGGGTCATGGTCTTCATCTTTTGTCATGGGATCTTGTTTGCTTGCCTATTCGTGAGGGTGGACTGGGGATCCAGTCCTTGACAGTTCGCAGACAGGCTCTAATCACTAGGCACACATCCAGATTCCTATTGGACCCTTATTGTTTTTGGAGCTATGTCATGCATGGAAAATATAGCGGCTAGACTCCTGATTCGGCCTTCCATACTTCTCGAGGCTGTTCCTACTTTTGGAGAGCGATCTACCAGTATGCCCCTACTATCATGACTGATATCTATGGATGATTGGGGATGGTAGTTCTGTTAATGTTACTTAGGATATCTCGATAGCTGATCTTCCACTATCCCGTTGGCCGACTTTCCTCAGCTCTGATGTCGGTCCCTTTATGCCAGTTTCTGCTTTGATTAGCCAGGATAGTTCTGCTTGGCACATCCCTATAGTGTCCCAGCTTTTTCGGGCTAAGGTTGCGCAAAAGATCCTCGCCATCCCTCTTGCTTCCTCTGCTGTTTCTAATACCAGACTATGGTGTCAATCTTGCCTCCCTCGTGCCCCTACTAGAGACCTTGTTGACCGCTTCTGTCCTCAGACTTCAGGACTAAGTGATGTGGCTTGGATATGGCGTCTGCCCATCCATCCCAGGATTCAGCTCTTTTTGTGAAAGCTTGTGTGGGACAGTCTTCCTACTTGTTCTCTTCTGGCTGGCCGCGATCTTCTCATTTTGTCTCTTTGCCCAATATATGGACTATAGGATGAGACAGTCGAGCACGCCATTCTCACATGTTCTCGTACATCTCGGATTTGGCAGCAGCTTCATTATTCCCCATGGATGTCGAAGGAGGGACCCATCCGGCTTTCATTTCTGCTCGCCATCCATCTGTCTGCCCAGCGTGGTCCCCGCTCTCAGGGTATCCTTTCTATATATCTGGTTTATCACATTTGGCTGATCCGGAACCGGATTATCTTTGCTGAGGAGATGGTCTCGCCTCAGGGGGTCCCCCGTAGAGCTGTCTCCCTCGCTATGGAGTACTTTTGTTCAGATTCTGGTATTCACTCTGACATACCCGGCCACTGGGACTCCTCTGCTACTTCAGCAGTGCACCATTCTATTATCTTTATCTCTTGGGAGCCTCCACCCCTAGGTTATGTCAAAGTGAACTTTGATGGTTCTATCTCGGGTCGACTTGCTGGATCCGGATTTGTTATTAGGGGGCCAGAGGGAGTGTTGCTCGCGGCAGATGGATATGGCTCACTCGACATTTCGATCCCTATGACTGAGCTTCAGGCTGCTTGGGCTGGCATTACCTATGCTGTCCGTCATTTGGGCTCTCGCCAGTTATAAGGGAGATTCTCTCATGATTGTCCGCTAGATTAGACAGGATGTGGATCTTTGCTCCCCTCACAATCCTCTAATTTGTGATATTTGGGCTTCTCTCCAGTCTACTGTGCGCCACTGATCCAGTATGTCTACCGGAAAGCCAACGCTGCGGCCGACTGGGTTGCTTCTGTTGGAGCCAGCCAGCCTGGCCAATGGGGATGGCATTTTGGTAACCCCTGTCCTATTATTTTACAGCAATTTTTGTACTCTGACCTTTCGGCCTCGACTCACGCCAGAGTTGTGTGATCGTCTGCTTGTACCAAAAAAAAAAAAAAAAAAGCAAAACTAATTGATATCCTTGGACTACCTTGACACAAAGGCCAAAGATGAGACAAACGATCTTAGAAAGGTCCCATAGCACACCTTGTTCCTCTGGCAATGCTGTTTAACCCCAGTTGTTAAGCAGTGCCATCCATAATTCTTGTCCCATGTGCGGGGTTCCTCTTTAGATATATCTGGCCATATCCATTCAATAAACCTTCCTATCATCAAATTTTCAGAAAGTAATTTAAAAAGAATGATGGAAGCAAAATAATGAGATTCTATGTTGATTCAAGGCATGCTGCTCAATTGAGGTTGATTATTTCTCATAATAACTTGACTTAAATATGAAAATAATCGTAGATATCTCTCCCAGAATAGCATGCTTAAAGTTAATACATCCTAAATTTTACATTTGACTTTTTTTGGTTTAGGAGACCAGGATATCAGACTTTAGCCACCCTTTCTTCTGCTTCTGATATTGCTTTCTCAACCATGCATGCAAACCATTAATAGCCTCTCTTCCCGACAATGCTCCATACTGCAAAAGGAACATATCATAACCTCTGCCAAAGTCTTTTCTTTTCTCCTTTTTTTTTTTTCCTGAGCAAATATCAAAGTGCTCTTTGGACATAGAGCTATTGAACTAAACAACAAACATGTATTAAAGTTCTTAACAGCTATCTAGCTAGGCAGTAACCGTGTTTCCACATTGAATTGCTTCAATCTATTACTCTCCACAGGGGATGTGGTTCCCAGAATTCATGTCAACAGTGCAAATATCTATACAATCTATATGTACTTTTTGTGGCACATAGTTTGGACACAAATGAGGCAAGCCTGAAAGTCAGATGATTGATGGATCACCAGGTGGTTAGGTAGGTCTAGTGAAAAACAAGGTTTTTTCTCAGAAGATGTTTCATATAGTTCATACGAAGATGCCGAATTTACTATTAATGAAGCCATATAGAGTCATGAATAATAATAAGCAATTTGTTCAGAACTAAGTGCGGTGAAGAAGAAGGGACATATATAAGCTGGAAATTTCCTGGGTAAGCCATCAACTGTATAATTAGAATGAAAATATGAAAGGATAAACATTCATTATAGAACTCTGCCAACCTTTCTATCATGTGTGATCCATATTTCTCCAAATATATTTTCAATATTGGAATCAACCAACAGACACTGCAAAATAACTGTTGTTACATGAAAAAAATATTGAGGAAGATGATTGAAAATGCCTTCTGGAAGTCAAAGAAAATAAATCTACTCCAACATGGATTTTTGTTTTGGATGGTCATCCCTCAATGACATGTTCCACCTATGCAGACCAGTAATCTACTTTAACAATATCAACAGGCCAAAAGACTATGATCCACAGTCCACAAGCAAATATAACGGGTTACAGTAGTACATAAGGACATGAGGACAAGCAGTGTGAACAAACAGAAGCTAAGAAGTAGATAAACATGCCAACTGGAACACATTCATAGCATGCCACAGACTTCTACCGTCAGAATTTGGCCATTGAAGTCCCTTTCATCTATTTTGTAATTTTGTACAAAAAGAAGTCCCTCCTAACTTGTTAACAACTCAAATAATGACTGAACTACTGTTTTCATCCAAAGAATGTAGGTTTCTACCGTAGAGATCACGGGCACAACATATCGCGTGACCTCTAGCTATTTGAATCAGAATGCTGATTGATCGACACCACTTGTCATTTGAATTGGACCCGACCATCCAATGCACCTCACCGACAACCAGCAAAACCTTGTTCACCAATGATCCAGAACTAAATTAAATTTGCAATTGTATGCTCAATAGCGATCCAGAACTAAATTAAATTTGCAATTGTATTCGTAGAAGCAGCAGAACTCATGTCAAATTCCTCCTTGCATAGGTTTAATCAAGATCAAGAATTCAGGAATTCAGGATAACACTCTGGACTCTCCTACGAAATTTTTGAGATTGCAGTACCCTAATGCAACGGAAAACGCCGATAAAATTTATACTTTTTGAGAATGCAAAGAAACCCTATACCTCGAGCCGATGGAGATCATTGAGCCATTTACAGGAACGAAGGGGATTGTAGGGTTTTGTTCCATTGCCGCCACTGCACCGCCTCCCTGTCCGCCGGAAACCCAGCATCCGTTGCCACCCACGGTTTTTCGATATCTTATAATAAGGAATGGGGAGGGGTTCATGGAATTGGAGGCTCTGAGGGCGAGGAGGGGACCGTGGCCCAAAGCTCGCCTATAGGGTTTGGACAGAGGTTGCCGAAGCTCCGACGGACATCGCCACCGGAGAAAGCGGTCAGCGGTCGAAGACGAAGAGAACTCGGTGTTAATCCAAACAACATTAAAAACAAAAAAATTAACTCGTCTAACGTGACATGATGGCATCATCGATTAATTTGATTTACCATATCGATCATAAATTAGGTTAATCAAAGAACACTTTTTTTTTCATGTAGATTTTTATCTTCATCCGTAATTTCAAGTTGGAGCAACAAATCAAATTTATAAAAAATAAAATAAAAAATATTATAAAGGTGATATTAACGTGGACAAGATGTTTCCTTGTTTTAGGATGCTTAAAAGAGGAATGAAAAAGTACTTTCCAAGACTAATGATTCTTTTGGTGTTGATAAAAATGGGTCACAGGATTTAAGATTGTTGGGGGTAAAATCGTCATTGCATTGATATTCGTGCAAGACGGCGAAGGCTGACCCCCTCCTACCGGCCCTTCCGGGCTTCCCTAGCTCGGCCCCTTCCGGGCCTCTGTAGCTCGGCTTCTTCCGGGCCTCCGTAGCTCGGCTTCTTCCGGGCTTCCCTAGCTCGGCTTCTTCCGGGCCTCCGTAGCTCGGCTTCTTCCGGGCTTCCCTAGCTCGGCTTCTTCCGGGCTTCCCTAGCTCGGCTTCTTCCGGGCCTCCGTAGCTCGGCCTCTTCCGGGCTCCCTAGCTCGGCCTCTTCCGGGCTTCCCTAGCTCGGCCTCCTCCGGGCTTCCCTAGCTCGGCCTCTTCCGGGCCTCCGCAGCTCGGCTTCTCCGGGCTTCCCTAGCTCGGCCTCCTCCGGGCTTCCGTAGCCCGCTGCTACCTAGCGATCCACGCCCCGACGTCCACCTCCGCGGAACCTGGCGCGGGAGAACTCAAGTCTACCCAGCAGCACCCTGAGCAGGGAATCATATTAAGACGTGGCCTAAGACCTATTATAACCGCCCCAGGTCTACTCACCCAGATCCCAAGACATCGAGGGGCTCTCCCAGTCGTCGATCCCTTAACGACAAGGCGTGGATTCTAACGGCCCCACAACGGCCTGATTCTGTCTACCCCCGAATCTTAACAACCTCAGTACCTTCCAGAAGACGCTCAAGTCCCCAGGTGACAGTCTATAAATACAGTTTGGCAGATTACCTCAGGTACGCAACCCTTGACACACAAAAACTCTGGGGTTACCTCTCTCTCTCCCGGCAGCTCGTCGGTGCTCTGCCCTTACCAGAGCCTCCGATTGACCGCCCCCCTGGAGAGGTCTCCCGGAGAGATCCACCTCCTCATTGTCTGGTTGATCGCCGATTCCTTCCTCACTGACTTGAGCGTCGGAGGGCCTTCCGCGGAGGACCACCCCCGGCGTCCTTCCGCGTGCAGGGCTTCCTGTTTTGCAGGTCCGCCGCACCCCACTCCCCGAGGATCGACCGCGCCCGAGTCGGAGGACGGATCCCGGCGGCAACAGATTGGCGCTAGAGGAAGGGCCTCAAGTCCCATTAAAACTTGAAAGAAGGAGACAAGGATCTTGATCCGGAGAAGAACCTCTCTGATGGCCAACCGGAAGAGAGGAGCAACCTCTGATGCTCCCGATCAGGTCGCCTCCCAGAGGCCTGATCCGACTGGCGCCACAGCGCCGCAACCCCCACCTGTCGAGACTCCGTCGCCGCCTGCCATTCCGGTGACCCAGGACCAGTTTGCTACGCTGGTCCAACAAGTCCAGGCTCTCACCCACCTGGTCCAGGAGCGTCTTGCACCTCCTCCTGCTTCGCATCCCCAGAAAGAAACGACGACTTCCTCTTCACCGGCAACCTCCTCCTCTGATCCGCGTGAATCAGCGGACCCCCACGTCGCCCCGGGGGACAAACCGGTCCCTCGAACCGGTTGATAGAGATCTTCCCAGATCTCGGCGAGCCCGCTCCCTCTCTCCGGCAACGTCTCGCCATGATTCAACACCATCTTTGCGGTTCTCCCGCCCGGCTGCTCCTCTCGCCGGTGAGGAGGAGATCCGCCGTCAGATCCAAGAAATGCGTCAGGAGCTGGACGCCGCCAAGCAGATCCACCTGCCTCAGCCCAAAGCAGAGCAGGGCATCCCTTTCTCTAAGGGGATCATGGAGGAAGTGATCCCTCCCACGTCAAGCTGCCAACCGTCGAGCCCTATCACGGCTCCACTGATCCGGACGACCATCTCAGCAGCTTCCGGTCAATAATGATGTTCCATGGAGCATCTGATGCGATCCTCTGCCGGGCCTTCCCATCCACCCTCAGAGGATCCGCCCGAACCTGGTTCAACGCCCTGAAACCGGGTTCCATTGATTCATTCGATGAGCTGAGCCACCTTTTTATTGGCCAGTTCGTCAGCAGCCGCCGCCACCGACGGAGATCCGACTCCCTCTCCGAAGTCAAGCAAAGAGAGGGGGAGTCCTTGAGAAATTATCTTGGCCGTTTCAACAAGGCCATGTTGGAGGTGGACCACCTTAATCATGAGGTGGCCATGTCCGCCCTAGCGGGGGGAGTTTCAAAGGAGAGCGACTTCTATTTGGCAATGGAAGTCAGCTACCCCCCGTGTCTGTCTGATATGATGGCCCTTGCGGACAAATACGCTCGGGTCGAGGAGTCGCGGAGAATGGCCCGCGCTGAACAGACGAAGAAGAGGCAAGAGCCCAAAGTTCCCGACAGACACCGCCCTGTCCGTCGGCCAAGCCCACCTCGCCGCCAAAGAGTCCCTCCGCCGCCGCCAAGGAATCGCTCCCGGAGTCCCCCTAGGCGATTCGATCGCTACACTCCGTTGACTGTGCCCCGGGCACAAATCCTCATGGAGATAGAGCGCCAGCTTCCCCGACCAGTGCCTCTCCGAGGGAACCCAACCCGGAGAGATCCCGCCAAGTACTGCCGCTACCATAGGGAGCATGGCCATGACACTGAAGAATGCTGGCAGCTGAAGAACGAGATCGAGAGACTGATTCGGCGGGGACGGTTGGACCAGTTCAGAAGGGCACCCGAGCCACAGCAGCAGGAGGTGATCGCCAGCCTGAGCTCCCACAACTCCCTCCTCCACCAAATCCGCCAGTGGTTGGCCGCATCAACATGATTGAAGAGGCCGGCGGATCGGGCTCCGGGGGCAATGGTGATGCACCGGTGCCAAAGAAGGCGCGCACGGGCGAGCTCTCCTTTTCTGATGATGATCTTCTTGGGATACAGCTTCCCCATGAGGACGCACTTGTTGTCTCCCTAAACTTGAACAATTATGATGTAAGCCGAATCCTGGTTGATAGTGGAAGCTCGGTGAACGTTTTGTACCTCGATGTGTTTGCCAGGATGAAATTGCTCATGGAAAACCTTCGAGCCGTGGATTCCACCTTGATGGGATTCACCGGCGACGTCATCATCCCAGAAGGAATCGTCACCCTGACGGTCCGCGCAGGAACCTGGCCCTTTGTAACCGTTGTACAAGCCGACTTCCTAGTGACCGACCTCAGGTCCCCATATAATGCCATATTCGGCAGGCCCGGCTTGATGTCTCTTAAGGCGGTTGTCTCTATCCCGCATCTGTCGATGAAGTTCCCCACCGAGCAAGGAGTTGGAGTAGTTCGGGGAAGTCAGGCCATGGCTCGGCAATGTTTTGTCACGAGCCTTCAGTCCAGAATTCCCGAGGTTGACGGGCTAGACGCCCGCGAAGATTTCGCCGAGCAACGGGGAGAACCGGTGGAAGAGCTGGAAGAAGTACCGCTGGACGTAGCTCGGCCCGACCGAACCACAAAGGATCGGGTCGCTGCTTGAGGGAGAGCCTCGTCGCGAGCTAATCAGATTCCTCCAAAGCAACGCGGACATCTTCGCCTGGACCGCCTCCGACATGCCAGGAATTAGCCCCGAAGTCCTCGTCCATCGTCTCAATGTGGACGAGATGCACAGGCCCGTTAAGCAGAAAAAGAGAAGCTTCGCCCCAGAGCGGCAAAAGGCCATTGAAGAAGAGGTCGACAAACTCATCAAAGCCAACTTTGTCCGAGAGGTAAACTACCCCAGTTGGCTGTCAAACGTCGTCATGGTGAAGAAGTCGAATGGCAAATGGAGGATCTGCATCGACTTCACCGATCTCAACAAGGCATGCCCGAAGGACAGCTTCCCTCTCCCTCGGATCGACCAGCTTGTGGATGCCACCTCGGGCCACCAAATGCTGTCATTCATGGATGCCTATTCGGGCTACAATCAGATCCGGATGGCCCCCGAGGATGAAGAAAAGACAGCCTTCATAACCGACCGAGGTACCTACTGTTACCGAGTTATGCCTTTCGGTCTTAAAAATGCAGGAGCGACCTACCAGCGCCTGGTCAACAAGGTGTTCAAGGAGCAAATCGGCCGGAACATGGAGGTGTATGTGGATGATATGCTGGTCAAAAGCAAGGAAGCGCTGCGGCATGTTGAGGACCTCGCGGAGAGCTTTGCCACGCTGCGCAAGTATGGAATGAAGCTCAACCCAACCAAGTGCGCCTTCGGCGTCAATTCTGGGAAGTTCCTCGGATTCATGGTCTCCCAGCGCGGCATTGAGGCTAACCCTCAGAAGATTCAAGCTCTCCAACAAATGGCGCCCCCAGCGTCCATTAAAGAGGTCCAGCGCCTGACCGGGAGAATAGCGGCCCTTAACCGCTTCGTAGCTCGGTCAGCCGAGAGGTGCCTCCCCTTCTTCAAAACCCTCCGATCGGCCAAGAATTTCCAGTGGACTCCTGAATGCCAGAAATCATTTCAAGATCTCAAGAAGTACCTCGGCTCGCCTCCACTTCTTAGTAGTCCGGTCCCAGGGGAGACTCTGTTTCTGTATCTGGCCGTTTCCGAGGGAGCAGTTTGTTCGGTACTGGTCAAGCAAGAAGGCAAGATCCAAAGACCGATCTACTATGTGAGTAGGCTGCTCCGCGACGCGGAGACGAGGTACACCAGGATCGAGAAAATAGTGCTGGCCTTGATTACCTCGGTCCGGAAGCTGCGACCATATTTCCAAGCACATTCAGTGACGGTCCTGACCGATCAACCCATCAAGGCGGTGGTCCACCGTCCAGAAACATCGGGAGGATGACCAAATGGGCCGTCGAACTAAGCGAGCACGACATACAATTTCAACCTCGCCCGGCCATCAAAGCTCAAGTGCTGGCCGACTTCCTCCTTGAGTGCACCATCCCGGAAGACGGCTCTACCCCAAAAAGTCCCGAAGGACCAAAACCTGAAGCTCGGTGGCTCCTTCACGTCGATGGGTCGTCCAACGCCCATCATTCCGGTGCGGGTTTGGTTCTCACCAGCCCGAGGGGATGATCTTCGAATATGGCGTCCGATTCTCCTTCCCGGCTTCCAACAACGAAGCCGAGTACGAGGCCCTGTTAGCCGGTCTCCGGATCGCCCGCAACCTGAAGGTGGAAAAGATTAGCGCCTTCACCGACTCTCAGCTGGTGGCCGGCCATGTGCGAGGGGAGTTTGAAGCCCGAGAACCCAATATGGTTCGATATCTCCAAGAGGTGCGCGGCCTACTTCCTCACTTTTCAGAGTTTGAAATTATTCAAATTCCTAGATCGGAAAACGCCCGTGCCGACCTACTCTCCCGATTGGCAACCACGGAGACAATGGATGCTGAACAAAAATTCCATCTGGAGACTCTGGAGAAGCCGAGTATCATGGAAGCTGACCGGGTGATGCAAATCGAGACCGAACCATCCTGGTTCGACCCTATCCTCAGCTATCTTAAAGAAGGGTCGCTCCCGTCCGACCGAAGGGAGGCCAGGAAATTGAAGCTGCAGGCGACCCACTATGTATTGATTGACAGCCAGCTTTACAAGCGGTCTTTTTCTATGCCGCTGCTCAGATGCCTCCGCCCATCCGAGGCGGACTACGCTCTACGGGAGGTACATGAAGGGATCTGCGGCAACCATCTGGGAGGCCGGTCCCTATGTCACAAGGTGCTACGGCAAGGCTATTATTGGCCGACCATGCAGAAAGATGCGGACGATCTAGTCCGAGCCTGTGACGCCTGCCAGAGACATTCGAGCATCCAGAGGCTCCCCTCCGCCGAGCTAGTTTCCATATCCTCCGCCTGGCCCTTTGCCAAATGGGGGATGGACATCCTCGGCCCATTCCCGTTGGCGACAGGACAGCGAAAATTCTTATTTGTCGCCATTGACTACTTCACCAAATGGGTTGAAGCGGAAGCAGTTGCCCAAATCACCGAAGCCCGGGCCAGAGACTTTGTGTGGAGGTCCATCATCTGCCGGTTCGGCCTCCCCCACACCATAATCACCGATAACGGCAAGCAGTTCGACAATTCCAAATTCCGCCAATTCTGCGAAGAGCATGGAATTCGTCACCACCTTACTTCGGTCGGGCACCCACAAGCCAACGGAGCGGCCGAGGTAACCAACAGGACTCTCCTCCAAGGAATCAAAGCTCGCCTCTCTAGAGCCCAAGGCAGGTGGGCAGATGAGCTGCACCATGTCTTGTGGGCCTATCGCACCACTCCGAGAATCCCAACGGGCGAGACCCCATTCCGAATGGCTTTCGGTACGGAGGCCGTCATCCCTGTGGAAGTGGGCCTCCCATCTTTGCGGGTGGAGAGTTACTCGGAAGAAGCCAGCAACGAGCAACTCCGCACCAACCTCGACTTGGTGGAGGAAGTCAGAGAGAAGGCCCGAATCAGGACGGCCGCCTATCAACAGAGGGTGGCTCGGTACCATGCCTCCAGAGTTAAGGGGAAGACTTTCCTACCTGGCGACCTTGTCCTCCGGAAAGCTTCTGTATCCAAACCGCTGGAGCAAGGAAAGCTGGCGCCGAACTGGGAAGGCCCGTACCAAGTCACGGAGGTCATTGGGCCAGGAACCTACAAGCTGCAGGACCTCGAAGGGAAATCCGTCCCCCGAACGTGGAACTCGGACAACCTCCGCAAATACTATCAATAGGGTATGTCCTTTACGCCCCGCCAGTTGTCTATTTTCCCAACTTATTCTGTGAATCGGTTATATCCCATATTGCCATAAATCGTAAATGGAAATAGATGCTGCTTATCAATCCTCGGCACAACCGAGTTATCTGCTGAACAGGAAAATCTCCGAACCTTGGCAGGGCCAAGTAAAATATTTCTCCGAACCTCGGCAGGGCCGAGCAACAAATCTCCGAACCTTGGCAGGGCCAAGTAAAATATTTCTCCGAACCTCGGCAGGGCCGAGCAACAAATCTCCGAACCTTGGCAGGGCCAAGTAAAATATTTCTCCGAACCTCGGCAGGGCCGAGCAACAAATCTCCGAACCTTGGCAGGGCCAAGTAAAATATTTCTCCGAACCTCGGCAGGGCCGAGCAACAAATCTCCGAACCTTGGCAGGGCCAAGTAAAATATTTCTCCGAACCTCGGCAGGGCCGAGCAACAAATCTCCGAACCTTGGCAGGGCCAAGTAAAATATTTCTCCGAACCTCGGCAGGGCCGAGCAACAAATCTCCGAACCTTGGCAGGGCCAAGTAAAATATTTCTCCGAACCTCGGCAGGGCCGAGCAACAATCTCCGAACCTTGGCAGGGCCAAGTAAAATTCTCCCCGAACCTCGGCAGGGCCGAGGCGATAAATCTCCCGAGCCATGAAAGGCAAGGTTGAGACCCCGACGAAAAGTCTAAACCCAAGCCTCGACCAAAGTCGAACGGCCCCCAAATAGTCCCGAAGGACTTCCCCGGTTCGAAAACGGGTGAGTAAAAAACCATCGACGCGAAAAAAGCCGCCATTGGCAAATCTACTCTCAAGCCATAAGCTCGCGTAACCACCGAAGGTCCCGGGGGTTAGGAAACCCTCTCTAACCATTGGGATCCTTCGGGTAGCCCCCCCTGCCCCGTCAAATAGCTACGATTAAAACGAACAAGGGCACCCCCCCCGTCGACGTACAAGTGAATTCTCAAAGAAGAAAAGAACTTCAAAGACAAGATTTTCCATAAAGGAGGGAGGCACAAAAACACGAAAAACAAAAGCAGGGGCGGGCAGAAGCCCTGGGTCAGTTGCCCCCAGAACCCAACAACCTCTCCAGGAGCCGTCAGGTCAGCCACCTGCTGACGAGCAGCCGATCTCCTCCTCCTGCCGACCCATTATCCGGCGTGAGGCCTCCGCCTCCCGAACCGAACGTCCAGGAACTTCAGCGGTCCTGCGAGCCGCTCATTGGTCGCGAGGCCCGACGCAAGGGTCAGCCCATCAACGTCACGGAGATCCTCCCCTCCGAGTACGGCGGACCGCTGAAGAGGAACGCGAGTCGTTGACGACCGCCGGAGAATCCATTTTTTTTAGCTCAGACCGAGGGATGGCCAAATCCAGTCCCCCTCGGCCATATTTATACCCGCCAGGAGGGTATCCCGTTCAGCCGTACCGCGGCGCCGACCTAAAAATTTGCCATGTGTCGCCGTTCTAATGCGTACGGAATCCGAAAAGTCGCGCCCTATCCCAGGCAGATCGGAAAATGCAAGAGGCATCTTCCCGATCTGCGCCCCCTGCAATAAATGCTTTCGACGCTTCCCCAAGCCTCTTAAAACGCCCCCTCCCTCGAAAGCGTGGAAGTCCACGTTCGACGATCTGTCCCCTCGAAAAGAGCATCGCCAGTAAAAGCATACAACACGCCGCCCGTTCCGCTCGACGCGACCGTGACGCCGTTGCGCGGCGACTGATTCGCCGAGTCCAGTTCTCCGAACCTCGCAGGGCCGAGCTATCTCCGAACCTCGGCAGGGCCGAGCTTTCTCCGAACCTCGGGGCCGAGGGGCAGGGCCGAGCTATCAGTTCTCCGAACCTCGGCAGGGCCGAGCTTCTCCGAACCTCGGCAGGGCCGAGCTTTCTCCGAACCTCGGCAGGGCCGAGCTATCAGTTCTCCGAACCTCGGCAGGGCCGAGCTTCTCCGAACCTCGGCAGGGCCGAGCTATCAGTTCTCCGAACCTCGGCAGGGCCGAGCTATCAGTTCTCCGAACCTCGGCAGGGCCGAGCTTCTCCGAACCTCGGCAGGGCGAGCGAACCTCGGCAGGGCCGAGCTATCAGTTCTCCGAACCTCGGCAGGGCCGAGCTATTCTCCGAACCTCGGCAGGGCCGAGTTACAAATCCTTCGAACCTTGGCAGAGCCAAGTAAGACGTTCCCCGAAACTCAACTATCTCGAGGGACTAAATCCTTAAACCATGACAAAAAGGGTTGAGGCTCCCCGAACTTCGGCCAAAGCCGACTCACGATACTCCGAGCTCCGATAAAAGCGGAGCACAAAATACCAGACTCCTGACCTAAGCAAGGAGTGTATTTCGCCGAACTATCTCTTGCACCGCCGCATACGAACCTCAATTAGTTCGGGCATCATGGATCCTCGTCTAAGGACGAGCGGGACACTTTTATGCCCCACAAACGACAAATAGCAATGAGATCGGCACAAGAAAAGACAGATTAGAAACAGGGTATAACTCTCTTTATTGCCCATCATGATCAATTACAAATGCCTCATAGGCGTTACAAAAACATTGAAATGCATAAAATAAAGGCAAAATACAAGACTCGGTAACTGCTCCAGAGCAGGCCTAGACAACTACGATGTTCCAACATCCGGATCGAGAAATCATGCAAACCAAGAAACGGCCAAGTCCGCTTGGGCAGGATGAATTAAAAGATCCAAGGAGGCATGGCCCGCGGATGCTGATTCTGAGGATCCCAAAGGCCCAATCCACTCCCCTAGAAGGGAGTGCTGAACGCCGCCGCCCACCAGGAGAACCGGGGACCATCCGAACCCGGTTGCTCCCATATTGTCCCTCCCGTGGCAAGGATTCCCCTCAGAGAAGACGCGGGAACCTAAGCCAGCGAAAGAGGGAGAGCCTGCGCGTGCTACGGAGGTGTCCATACACCTCCTGACCCGCATCCCCCGCAGCAGGAGCCGCAGACCACAACGGAAGCGCATATGTGCGCTCTCCGTATGATCTCTGCCCCCTCCATGTGCGCTCTCCATATGATCTCCGAGACTCGTCCCCTAAGGATGAGCCATCCTTCAGCTGCTCCCCGGTCGCCCCAGCTATCCGGCGGCAAGGAGCCCATGAAAAGAAGGGTCGATCCTTCCACTCGTAGCAACAGAGAAATGAGAATAATAAAAATTCCAGCGAGAAAGAAACTTTGGGGATAGCCAGATGAGACCCCTCTTTCCCCTTTTTATAGGCGGAAAGACTCGGGAAAGCCACAGAGCTGTGAGTCCCGAGATTCAAACACCTGTCCCACGCCTCCACATGGCCTCTCACGATAAACGCAGCACCCCACTGCGCGCCGAACTCACCGCCTGAACCAGGACGCGTACGGAGATCCTTTCCTGATCCCGGATCGCAGTCATTAAATGCAGAAAATCGTCCGCTGACGCTTCGAAAATCGGCGGGCTCAGAAAATCGTCCTTTGAAAAGGTACTGTCCAATAGTGGACGGTTGCGTGCGCATCGCAACGAGGTGACCTGCATGGGAAAGGAGCACCTTCCGGAAAGCTCTGATACAGCTTTATACCCCCACTCTGCCGTATCTCCACTTATAGTAAAGAAAAACCGAATTGCCTGCGGGATGGCAGAACGCTGGCAGGATGGCAGGGAACACGAAAACCTACTTCATCCGTCGGCCCCGGCCGAGCCGTCGACCCACGCCGACCTGTTTTCTCGGCTCCAGCCGACCCCATCGGCCCCGGCCGATCGGTCGGCCCCAGCCGACCCGTTTTATTCATCGGCCCCAGCCGACCTATTTTCGTCTGTCGGCCTTAACCGACCTATTCTATCCATCGGCCCACGCCGACCTATTTTCGTCCGTCGGCCCCAGCCGACCCATTTTTATCCATTAGCCCTACCCGACCTATTTCGCCCGTCGGTCCTAACCGATCCACTTTGTTCGTCGGTCCAAACCGACCCATTTTTCCTGGTTTCGAATTAAGGATGGCCCAAGGATATCAACGAGCCATGGGTCGTTCACGATCGAGGCACACTAGACAACGGCAAAGTCACGCAAGAAAAACACTTAGATAAAAACAGGAAATCCCTTTGCTGCGAAATGTCAAATGTTTAAAAGGGGAAGATACAGGAGCGGCCCCTAAGAGCCAGGAGCCCCACCGGCTTTGGGGAGTACCCTCAGCCACGTCTGCAGGTGCACGGCTAGGCTCGCCCTTCTCTGATGTTTTCACCCCCTCTGTAACGGTTTGTGACTGTCCCTCGGAGGCTACGGCTTTGCTGGGACCAGGGGCGCCGCCAAGCTCGGCGTCAGAAACATCGATATTCATCTTCATCTTCTTCTTCTTCGGACTCGCCGTCTTCGGAGCCTTCGATGCTCAGAAAAGAAAGGTCCCACTCCGGGTGCCCGCTAAGTATCCTCTGCTTACACTCTTCCATCCCGTGACGGAATGCGTCTACGTTCATAGCGTCTTGCCTCCCCTGAAGAATGGCGAGCTGCGTGTTGGCCTCGGTGGCCCGTTTCTCGGCCTCAGCCACCTGGGCCTTCAGGATGGCGTTTTGCCCCTCGAGCTCGCTAGACCGTATCTCGAGCTCCGAGCTCCTGCTGCGAGCGGACGCGAACGCACTTTGGAGAGCCTGAATCTCCGACCCCATCCTCGCCATCTGGAAAAGTCAAGGACAATCGGCATCACAGGGAACCAATAGAAAAATAAGGAGGGTGAAATAAGAGCATACCTCCCCCTCTCGCCTGGCCAACCTTCCGGCCAGCTCCTCAGCCTCACTCCGGGCCCTCGTCCTGTCAGCGCCGACCAGCTCCACCCTCTCTTGTAGGGTACTGATCTTCGATCGTCCGGCTTCAATCTCCCCGCGAGCTTGCGATAACTCGCCATTCACTCGAGTCATTATTCCTTGTTGCCACCTCGCGTTCTCCTTCAATTCGGCGATTTCGTCATCACGCCTTTTCAGTTTCTCCTCCACCTCGCCCAACATTCTCGTCAGGCGTTTTCTTTCGTCGTCGGCCTCTCTCCTCAACCGGCTCAACTCTCGCCGTGGTCCCGCCGCATCGCCACCACCTCCGCGGAGTGTTTTGATTTGATCTTAGCCAACTCCCGGCATGCGTCATCGCTCTTCGCCAGGAGTCCCTGTAACTCCTCCACCCTATGCTTCAGCTTGGACACCTCGTCCACGGCAGCCTGGTGTGCCGCCCTGGCCGCCTTCGAGCTCCTATCCATCGTGTCCATGAGCTCTGCGAACTGCTCAGACGTTTTCAGCCGCGACTGGAGCTCGACATTCTCCCTCCGAGCCTGGACGCTGGCCCCTGTCGCCAGACTCAGACGCCAGCAAATCGCCCGGGAAAGCAAAACCCCCTGCAAAGGCAAAAACTGAGTAAGCGCCCACAACGGAGTCCATCGGGCAACATCTGACACGCTGGAAAAATGACTCACCTTCGAAGCATAGTCCCGGGTCATCTTCATCAAAGTCGTATTATCTATGGCGGGGAGGAGATGAATACCCTCAGCTACACCTTGCTGCCCGAACGCAGCATCTACCAACCCCCGGTCAACAAACTCGTCCGTCGATGGACCCGCACCCGGATGCAGGACCGACCTTATCATGGCGGAAAATGCCTCGTCAATGCTAGCCTCCGAGCTGCTGGGTTGACCGACCCACCTGAGGGACCGGCCTGGACGACCCCAGCTGAGTAGCCTGCAGCCTCCCAGCCTCTTCCGTCAGGGCCCTGGCTTGAGCCTCTTCAGATAGCTCGGCCAGCCCAAGCGCAGCCTCCCCAAAATCTTCCTCGAGGGGCCCCGATCGTGGGACCCCCACTTTGTTGCGCTCCCTCCACCGGTGCATCCTCTCCAGTAGCCACCACCTGCGCCCCCTCCGCGGGCTTCCCCGAGGTCTCGGTCTGAACCGCCTCTTGACCCATCAAAGGCGGCCCAACCTCGCTGCTGCCAGACTCCCCAGCGGATAGGCCAAGCAGGGGCTCCTCCCGAACTTCCTCCGCTGCGGCTGTCTCCTCCCCCTCTCCCACTGGAGCCAGTGGCGACCCCATGGGGGCAATGGACCCCTCTACTACGGCCGCCTCCACTGGACCCGTCGCGAGTTCCTCCTTCAAGGGAGGCGCGGTCGGATGAGCCAGCGGAGCCTCATCCGAACTGTCTGAAATCTCCAACACGAGAGGTTCGGGCGCTACGGCCGCCCTCCCCGGATCCTCTTTCGCCCCAGGCGCCTCTGTAGCGACTGCTCCAACGCCCGGTGGGCTCCTCGCGGATGTATGACCCCTCTTTTTGGGTCGACCGCTGTCCGCTCCACTACCTTCCCCGGGACGCTTCCCTCTCTTCCTCTTGGAGAGGCTCGACAACGCCAACCTTGTGGCTGTCAAACCGGAGTTCACATATTCAGACCCAACGCAGTAATCGGGAAAAATACGCAACGCAAAAAGAAACTCACCTTGAGGATCCAAAGGGCTGAGCCCGGCTGCAAAGAGAGCCCCCTCCGATAACAGGTCGTTAGCTGAAAACGTCTGTCCATTACGAAGGACATCCAGGTCCCTCTCCTCCTGCGCCGATAAGGCCGGATGCATCTCCGCATCCCTCGCAACTTCCCCCCACCGCCGAGGGAAATCGGAACCGATGTTCCCTCCGCAATCACAAATCGGCTCTTCCACCCCTTGATGGAAGAAGGCTTATCCGCAATAACATTAAAAGACCTCCGGGGCCCGATGGAGGTCCACTCCGATTTCCTTCCGGGAGTTAGGTGGTAACAGGTGCGAAAAAGGGGGAGAGTCGCAACGATTTGGATCTGATGACACATCGAGATAAATCCGACGATGTTCCGCCAACTATTTGGAGCCACCATCGATGGACAGATGTTGTAGTGAGTCATGATCTCCTTCACCAAGGGATGGAGAGGAAAACGAAGACCCGCCTTAAAACTGTCCTCATAGATAAATACTCCAGACTCCAATCCCCGGGTAACCCTATCTTCAAGTCCCGGCACCCGCAAAACCACATCCATGGGCAGACCATACCTCTGGTGAATCCTCCCCAAATCTTCAGCGACGATTTCTGAGGCCACGTCTTCAGGGCTCATCGCCATCTCGGTCGAGGAAATCCTGGGCGAAAACGGTGAACGCTGAAGAGGATGAGAGGCCAATGCTCTTCTGAAAACAAGGTAAGAAGACGCCGCAAACACACACACATGTGCGTATATATGCATATAGGGCAGCTGTCACTTCGCTTCTCCGCCAAGAAACCGCCCTGGGGAGGCGGAACATCCCATTCGAGGCATCCGAAATCGCCTCGACAAACCCCCATATCGATCGGGATTCGCGGCACGGCACAATCTCAACCGTCGCTAGTGGAGAAGCCTTACCTCCGAAGGTACGATGGCCCTATCGCATTAATTAAGGCATCATTGCACGGGCTGTTTAAGCCAAAACGTCCCGTCGGGGCGCGCCACTTGAGCTTATACTCCCTACGCCCAAACCTACGCTTCGAACTAGGGAGTAGGGGGCATGTGTTGGGGGGTAAAATCGTCATTGCATTGATATCCATGCAAGACGGCTAAGGCTGACCCCCTCCTACCGGCCCCTTCCGGGCTTCCCTAGCTCGGCCCCTTCCGGGCCTCCGTAGCTCGGCTTCTTCCGGGCCTCCGTAGCTCGGCTTCTTCCGGGCTTCCTTAGCTCGGCTTCTTCCGGGCTTCCGTAGCTCGGCTTCTTCCGGGCCTCCGTAGCTCGGCTTCTTCCGGGCTTCCCTAGCTCGGCTTCTTCCGGGCTTCCCTAGCTCGGCTTCTTCCGGGCCTCCGTAGCTCGGCTTCTTCCGGGCTTCCCTAGCTCGGCCTCTTCCGGGCTTCCCTAGCTCGGCTTCTTCCGGGCTTCCCTAGCTCGGCCTCTTCCGGGCTTCCCTAGCTCGGCCTCTTCCGGGCCTCCGCAGCTCGGCTTCTTCCGGGCTTCCCTAGCTCGGCCTCCTCCGGGCTTCCGTAGCCTGCTGCTACCTAGCGATCCACGCCCCGACGTCTACCTCCGCGGAACCTGACGCGGGAGCTCAAGTCTACCCGAGCAGCACCCTGAGCAGGGAATCATGTTAAGACGTGGCCTAAGACCTATTGTAACCGCCCCAGGTCTACTCACCCAGATCCCAAGACATCAAGGGGCTCTCCCAGTCGTCGATCCCTTGACAGACAAGGCGTGGATTCTAACGGCCCCACAACGGCCTAATTCTATCTACCCCCGTATCGTAACAACCTCAGTACCTTCCAGAAGATGCTCAAGTCCCCAGGTGACAGTCTATAAATATCAGATTGGCAGATTCCCTCAGGTACGCGACTCTTGACGCACAAAAACTCTAGGGTCATTCCTCTCTCCCGGCAGCTCGTCGGTGCTCTGCCCTTACCGGAGCCTCCGATTGGCCGCCCCCCTGGAGAGGTCTCCCGGAGAGATCCACCTCCTCATTGTCTGGTTGATCGCCGATTCCTTCCTCACTGACTTGAGCGTCGGAGGGCCTTCCGCGGAGGACCACCCCCGGCGTCCTTCCGCGTGTGGGCTTCCTGTTTTGCAGGTCCGCCGCACCCCACTCCCTGAGGATCGACCGCGCCCGAGTCGGAGGACGGATCCCGGCGGCAACAAAGATTATTTGTTTCCATGCTGAATTTTGTTTACCAACTCACTGATTAGAATGGTATTGTCATTGAATTATTGACAGCTTACATTGGTGATGGGGTCGCGTTCAATCTAAATAATATTCTAGCAACAAGCGTCTCCTCATAATGAAAGAGAACAAGAGGGAAAAAGATCACGTTATGTGCGTGGGTTGTTCCAAGGCCACCTCATTAATATCCGATAGTGTCAATAAGCTGGAGCATTTAATGGTGCCGAAACGGTCATATAATGACTTGGCACCTCAGCACTCAAGCCCCACCTCATTCAGGCCGAGCCATGCCTCGGCGCTCTCATTTAGGCCAGCTTCAACATAGCTCGGCCAGCCTCAGCCTTGGCCAGCTTCAACATAGCTCGGCCAACATAGCTCGGCCAAGCCAGATTCAGCATAGCTCGGCCAACATAGCTCGGCTAGGCCAGCCTCAGCCTCCGCAATCACACTATGTCTCTTGCATCAAGGCATTTATGGCCTCATAAAGGCCATGTGCATCCACCTTCTTTAAGGCATTTAATGCCTTTTTTCTTTTTATGCATTAAGACATTTATGGCTGCAACGTTGGCCTCTTGGCACCTACCTCCGCGGAACTATGGTGACCGAACCAAAGCGTTCAAAATAACTCTGCAGAATCCGACGCGTAAGAATTCGAATCAACTATAACTGAATAAGATTCCAGGCGGTGAATCATGCCCAGAGGTGGCCTAAGACCCGCAAGAGTGGCCAGGTCCATGTGATCATTAAACCTTATAGCATCAACTAGCTCTCCCAGCCGTCGATCCTCTAACTGACAAGATACGGATCCCGTTGGCATCATAACAAACTCGATTCGGATCTCAACGGCTTTCAGACCCACGACACCTCCAAGCAGTCAGGTGACCCTCTATAAATACAACTGTCTTCCTGCTTCTAAGGTACGCGCCATCATGCGCACTTGCTCACTGGCACACTCTCTTTCTGCCCTGGCTTCCCCCATTTTTTGCCATTAGTGCTTTGCTCAGAGCTCTCGAGAGGCCACCCTGGAGAGACTCTTCAGCGAGAGCCTTCTCTCTATTTTTGTTGCAGCCCGATCGCACCCGAGTCGGAGGACAGATTTCGGTAGCAACAAATTGGCACTAGAGGAAGGGCCCTCAAGTCCCATAAACTTGTGATCCAGGAGATAAGGGTCTCGATCTTGAAGAGAATCCCTCCAATGGCTAATCGAAGAAAGGCTACTTTCGAAGCCTGGGACCAGGTCGTCTCCCAAAGACCTGATCCGGTGAGCAGTGTGGCGCCGCCACCACCACTAGTGGAGACTCCATTGCCACCAGCGGCCCCAGTGACCCAGGACCAGTTTGTCACACTGGTCCAGCAGGTCCAAGCACTGACCCATTTGATTTAGGGATGCCATGAAGCTCCCCGTCCAGCTGCTCCTGCTCTGCATCTTCCTGAGGAGGTCACGGCCCCCATTTCCCCAGCAATCTCTTCTTTCAGTCCGCACGGAGCCGCAGACCCCCCTCGTCGTTCTAAGGGAGCTGAGCCAGCCCTGCAAGTGGTCTGCAGCAAGGATCTTCCTAGATCTCGGTGGGCCTGATCCCTCTCTCCGGTGTCCTCTTGCCACGACTCGACGTCGTCTCCGCCTTCTCCCCGCCTCAGCACTCCGTAGCTGCGCTATCGCACCAAGGCATTTATGGCCTCATAAAGGCCATGTGCATCTACCTGCTTTAAGGCAGTTAATGCATTATCTCCTTCCATCATTAAGGCATTTATGGCTGTCACGTTGGCCCCCTTGGCACCTTTTGCATGAGGAAGGATGGCATCATGAAACAAGACAAGGAGTTCTTGACTCCATGCTTCACAGAAGTCCAAGGTCCAGCTTCAGCTTCGGCCAGTGGGTCTACCGCACCACCCAAAGAGTTCCCACAGGCGAGACCCCGTTTCGGATGGCCTTTGGCACAAAAGTTGTCATCCCCGTGGAGATAGGACTCCCCTCTCCACGGGTGGAGAGCTACTCAGAGGAGGCTAACGACGAGCAGCTCTGCACCAACCTCAACTTGGTGGAGGAAATCAAGAAAAAGCTCGAATTAGAGTAGCTGCGTACCAGCAAAGAGTGGCTCATTATCGCTCCACCCGAGTCAGAGGGAAATTTTTCCTCCCCGGTGATCTGGTGCTTCGGAAGGCGCCCATCTCAAAGCCACCAGAGCAAAGAAAATTGTCCCCAAATTGGGAGGGCCCCTATCAAGTGACGGAAGTCATCAGGCCTGGTACCTACAAGCTCCATGACCTGAACGAGAAATCCATTCTCTGGACGTGGAGTTTAGACAACCTCTGCATATATCATCAATAGAGTATGCTCTCTATAGACTCGCCCCATTTACAGCTTTGGCATCTTGTTTTATGATCCACGGCACGACTGCTACGGTCGTCTTTTCAAAAACCGCAATAGAAAATAGATGTCGTTCACGCATCCATTCTCGGCACGACCGAGCTGTCTCCTTGAACAGGAAATCTCCATACCTCGGCTGGGCCGAGTCCTATTCATCGAAGACTCGGTATCGCCGAGCACCCCCAGTACGGCCGAGGGCCAAGTGATCTCCAAAACCCCATCCGGATTCAGGCAGCTTACAAGCCTCGGCCGGACCAAGTGACCTCCAAAATTTCATCCGAATTCGGGCATCTTACAAGCCTTGGCCAAACCGAATGATCTCCAAACAGTCTCCGTACCTTGGCCGTGCCAAGTAAAATATAATCTTTTAAATCCTCGGCCGGGCCGAGCGATCTCCATACCTTAGCAACGCCAAGTAAAATATAATCATGAAGACTTGGCAACACTGAGTAAATTAATATTTGGAAGCCTCGGTTACAACCGAGTAGCATCTTGGGAAGGCTCGGTAAGACCGAGTGATTTATTATTTGAAGGCTCGGCAACACCGAGTAATTTATTATTTGAAGGCTTGGCAACACTGAGTAATTTATTATTTGGAAGCCTTGGTTACAACCGAGTAGCATGAAGACTCGGCAACATCGAGTAAATTAATATTTGAAAGCCTCGATTACAACCGAGTAAGCATCTTGGGAAGGCTCGGCAAGACCGAGTGATTTATTATTTGAAGGCTCGGTAACACCGAGTAATTTATTATTTGAAGGCTCGGCAACACCGAGTAATTTATTATTTGAAGGCTCGGCAACACCGAGTAATTTATTATTTGGAAGCCTCGGTTACAATCGAGTAGCATCTTAGGAAGGCTTGGCAAAACTGAGTAATTTATTATTTGAAGGCTCGGCAACAACCAATTAATATATTCCTAAAGACTCGGCAACAACCGAGTAATAAATTTCCTAAAAAAAGTATGCCCTTACTAAACTCATTCTTGTTCATTGAATTAAATTTAGCTTTTGAAAGCCTGCAAAATTCTTATAACTCTCCTTGAAAGCTACAATTAGAAGCAAGTCATATAAATCCTCGATCGGGCTGAGCGATCTCCGTATCTTGGCAGCGCCAAGTAAAATATAATCTTTATAATCCTTGGCTGGGCCGAGCAATCTCTGTACCTTGGCAGCGCCAAGTAAAATATAATGTTGAAGGCTCAGCAACACCGAGTAATTTATTATTTGAAGGCTCGACAACACCGAGTAATTTATTATTTAGAAGCCTTAGTTACAACCGAGTAGCATCTTGGGAAGGCTCGGCAACACTGAGTAATTTATTATTTGGAAGCCTCGGTTACAATCGAGTAGCATCTTGGGAAGGCTCGGCAACACCGAGTAATTTATTATTTGAAGGCTCGGCAACACCGAGTAATTTATTATTTGGAAGTCTCGGTTACAACCGAGTAGCATCTTGGGAAGGCTCGGCAACATCGAGTAATTTATTATTTGAAGGCTCGGCAACACCGAGTAATTTATTATTTGGAAGCCTCGGTTACAACCGAGTAGCATTTTGGGAAGGCTCGGCAACACCGAGTAATTTATTATTTGAAGGCTCAGCAACAGTAATTTATTATTTGGAAGCCTCGGTTACAACCGAGTAGCATCTTGGGAAGGCTCGTCAACACCGAGTAATTTATTATTTGAAGGCTCGGCAACACCAAGTAATTTATTATTTGGAAGCCTCGATTACAACCGAGTAGCATCTTGGGAAGGCTCGACAATACTGAGTAATTTTTTATTTGAAGGCTTGGCAACAGTAATTTATTATTTGGAAGCCTCAGTTACAACCAAGTAGCATCTTGGGAAGGCTTGGAAGCACCGAGTGATTTATTATTGGAAGCCCCGGCCAGAGCCGAAGTGCGTATCAAAAGCCTCGGCCAGAGCTGAAGTGCATCTCTTATTATCAAAAGCCCCGGCCAGAGCCGGAGTGCGTATCAAAGCCTCGGCCAGAGTCGGAGTGCATCTCTTATTATCCAAAGCCCCGGCCAGAGCCGAAGTGCGTATCAAAAGTCTTAGCCAGAGCCGAAGTGCATCTCTTATTATCCAAAGCCCCGGCCAGAGCCGAAGTGCATATCAAAAGTCTCAGCCAGAGCCGGAGTGCATCTCTTATTATCCAAAGCCCTGGCCAGAGCCGAAGTGCGTATCAAAAGCCTCGGCCAGAGCCGGAGTGCATCTCTTATTATCCAAAGCCCCGGCCAGAGCCGAAATGCGTATCAAAAGCTTCGGACAGAGCCGGAGTGCATCTCTTATTATCCAAAGCCCCGGCCAGAGCCGAAGTGCATATCAAAAGTCTCAGCCAGAGCCAGAGTGCATCTCTTATTATCCAAAGCCACGGCCAGAGCTGAAGTACGTATCAAAAGCCTCGGTCAGAGCCGGAGTGCATCTCTTACTATCAAAAGCCTCGGCCAGAGCCGGAGTGCATCTCTTACTATCAAAAGCTTCGGCCAATCCGAGTGATACAGCACTAAAGCTTCGTTCCAGTCGGATAATTTCTCGGACACTCTAGCGCAACTAAAGCGCCTTATTTTATTTCAGCAAGAGGGCCGCCCAGGCCTTTCTCTAACCTACACAGAGATAAATACTTCCTCTACAGAGGATCGAATGATATGTTCCCCAAATAAGATTACTCCAGAATTCTACTCCCTATATCCGAAGTTACACTTCGGACTAGGGAGTGGGGGCATGTGTTGAGGGATAAAATCGTCATTGCATTGTTGACCGCTCACATTGGCGATGGGCACCCAATCCAAATGCCCTACTTGCCAACTGGCTAGCTGGCGCGATATTCTAGCAACAAGCGTCTCCTCATAATAAAGAAAGAGAATAAGAGGAAAAAAGGGTCACGTTATATGTGTGGGTTCTCCCAAGGGCCACCTCATTAATATCCAGAAGTCAAGTCAATAGGCTGGAGCATTTAATGGTGCCGAAACGGTCATAATAACTTGGCATGGAATAAAAAGAAAGGAGAAAGCATGCATCGTGTTGGCCCAGATGGCAACCCAAGAGGGGGGGGGGGGGTGAATTGGGTTCTTAAAATTTAAGACTTTTTAGATGTTTTAAACTGATTTGCTCAAGATGTGCAAGTGAGTGAATTGATCTAAGAAGCAATGCACAAGCAATTAATAAAGAGAGATAGAGAGAGAAAATATAGCACGGCAAACACAAGATAATTTATAGTGGTTCGACACAACCAGCACCTACGTCCACTCCCAAGATTCACTTGGGTCCACACTATAATCTCTAGATTACAGCCGAGTTGTTTCCAAGCTCACAACTCAAACTTGTTGTTTTACCGGGTGCACAACGAACCCAGCTGGTTTTAACTCGGGCTTACCAGCACAAAACCCTACACGTTGTTTTTCTCGGCTCACAACTAACCAAACACAAGCACTCCGACTTGCAACGAGGTATATCAACCTCCACTGATTCAATCCACTGATTGAATCAGCAAACAATTAGAATAGAAGTGTTTGGATAATGAAATGCTCCCCTTGAGCAAATATACAAATGAAGTACAAAATAAAGGGTTAGAAAAGCCTGATGTATTGCAGATGGTAGTGGCTTGGGCTTTCTTCCTTTTCTCTTTAACTCCTCTTAAAGTGTTGAATCACGCCTCAGCAAGATTCTTGACCGTTGAAGACTTTGGAGTTGAGATGAAGCTTTTTCTCCTTTTGAAAATCCTCCGATTTGACCTTGAAATGCTTGTGGATTTTCTTTTGACTCTTGTGGATTGATGAGAAGGAGCAGACGAAACTTCCTCTTGGATTTCTCTCCTTTTGAATCACTCTCCTTTGAGCTAGATGATTTTTCCAATATGCTCT
>UESW01004573.1:0-46472 GCA_900491605.1 Calamus simplicifolius | reverse complement strand
TTGGCCAAGAAAGAAAGCATTTCCTCATCATCTTCATCATTACTTTCACTGCTCTCTTCCATTTCTGCAGTCTTGGAAGTGTTTTCCTTCTTTTTGTTTCCTCCTCAACATGCTGCTTCATTGTTAACTCGTGGGTCATTAAGGATCCTAGAAGCTCCTCTAAAGGTAATGCATTGAGGTCATTTGCTTCTTGGGATAGCAGTGACTTTAGCTTCCCACGATCTTGGTAGTGACCTAAGAATTTTGCGCACAAGGTCAGCATTAGAATAAATTCTACCAAGACTTTTTAAACCATTCACAATATCGGTGAATCTAGTGAACATGCATGTGATGGTTTCAGTTTGTTCCATAGTAAATAATTCATATTTATGAACCAAAATATTTATCTTTGATTCTTTTACTTGGTTTGTTCCTTCATGAGTTATTTCCAACCTATCCCAAATTTCTTTTGCGGAATTACAAGTTGAGATTCGGTTTGAATTCATTTGAGTCTAAGGAACAATAAAATATTAATGGCCTTAGCATTTAGTTGTGCCATTCTCCTATCATTATCATTCCAATCCCTTTCGGGTTTAGGAACAATAGTGCCATCAATAAGGTGTGTGGGGTGTACTAGGTTGTTTATTATACTCCCCACAATTCATAGTCCGAAGCTTGAATGAATATTCTCATTCTAGCTTTCCAATATGAATAGTTGGTTCCATTAAATAAAGGAGGTCGATTAGTAGAATGACCTTCAGCAAACTTGAACCAATTTGTGTTGCCATATGGATCTTTAGCCCTTGATCGTGAGATCAAATTCTAAATGAGCACTTGCTCTGATACCAATTGTTGGCCCAGATGGCAACCAGAGGGGGGGGGGGGTGAATTGGGTTCTTAAAAATTTAAGACTTTTTAGATGTTTTAAACTGATTTGCTCAAGATGTGCAAGTGAGTGAAATGATCTAAGAAGAAATACACAAGCAATTAATAAAGAGAGATAGAGAGAGAGAAAATATAGCACGGCAAACACAAGATAATTTTATAGTGGTTCGGCGCAACCAGCACCTACGTCCACTCCCAAGATTCACTTGGGTCCACACTATAATCTCTCTAGATTACAGCCGAGTTGTTTTCCAAGCTCACAACTCAAACTTGTTGTTTTACCGGGTGCACAACAAACCCAGCTGGTTTTAACTCGGGCTTACCAGCACAAAACCCTACACGTTGTTTTTCTTGGGCTCACAACTAACCAACACAAGCACTCCGGCTTGCAATGAGGTATATCAACCTCCACTGATTCAATCCACTGATTGAATCAGCAAACAATTAGAATAGAAGTGTTTGGATAATGAAATGCTCCCCTTGAGCAAATATACAAATGAAGTACAAAATAATAAAAGGTTAGAAAAGCCTGATAGTATTGCAGATGGTAGTGGCTTGGGCTTTCTTCCTTCTTCTCTTTAATCCTCTTAAAGTGTTGAATCACGCCTTAGCAAGATTCTTGACCATTGAAGACTTTGGAGTTGAGATGAAGCTTTTTCTCCTTTTGAAAATCCTCCGATTTGACCTTTGAAATGCTTGTGGATTTTCTTTTGACTCTTGTGGATTGATGAGAAGGAGCAGACGAAACTTCCTCTTGGATTTCTCTCCTTTTGAATCACTCTCCTTTGAGCTAGATGATTTTTTCAATATGCTCTGTTTTTCCCTCTTTTCAAATGATATTCTTTTCTCTCTTTTGATTTCTCTTGGTTGTTTTGATTTGAAAAGAGCTCCACTATTTATAGAATCTGCAAAAAATATATCCGTTAGAGACAAAGAAAAATAGCCGTTATTTGAAAATCTTACCGTTGGGGCTGATGTGTCATCGTTAAAATCGCGCCCAGATTTCGCGGAGTTGACTCGAGCTTTGTGGGAGTCGGCTCGAAGTCGATTACTAAAAAGAAACATTTTAAGCATTGAAGGGTCGACTCGCGAAAACTAAAGTGTCGGCTCGCGAAAGTTGGGAGTCGACTCGAGAAAATGGGGAGTCGACTCGAGAAGTGCTCAAAAAACATGGTTTCTGTTGTTTGAGCGGAGTCGGCTCGCACAGACAGGAGTTGGCTCGCAAAGAGTCAGGGGTCGACTCTTGAAAACCAAAGGTCGACTCGAAAAAATCAGAAAACTCTGTGGCTTACAGGAGTCGACTCGGAAAACCCTTGAGTCGGCTCGGGAGCGATACAAAAATCAGAAAAATGTTCTGATAGACTTTAAAACTTGTCACTAATAAATTTAAAATAAAATTTGACTTGAATAATTAAATATGACATTTAGCATGGATTCAAGACATGTTTCAAGAATTCATCGATTGAATTATAATGTGTAAAAATTCCTTTTTGAAATCTTTTAAGCATAGAGCTTGAAACTCCTTTTTCTAATAGATTCAAAACTCATTTAATATAACCATTGATAGTCCATTCCTTTCAATTTGAATAAGCTTAAGGTTTTTGATAAATAAACACATTGTATTCTTTAAGGTACTCATGGCTTTTGGAAATCATCAAATCAATAAAGTGGGGCAATTATGTTTCAATAATTTTCTCAACACATCGGCACTCAGCCCTGCCTCATTCAAGCCGAGCCATGTCTAAGCGCTCTCATTCAGGCCAGCTTCAACATAGCTCGGCCAACATAGCTCGGCCAGCTTCAACATAGCTCGGCCAGGCAGATTCAACATAGCTCGGCCAACATAGCTCGGCCAGCCTCAGCCAACATACCTCGGCCTCCGCAACCACGCTATGTCTCTTGCATCAAGGCATTTATGGCCTCATAAAGGCCACGTGCATCCACTTGCTTTAAGGCATTTAATGCCTTTTTTCCTTCCATGCATTAAGGCATTTATGACTGCCACGTTGTCCCCTTGGCACCTACCTCTGCGGAACAATGGTGACCGAACCATAGCGTTCAAAATACCTCTGCAAAATCTGGCGCGTAAGAATTCGAATCAACTATAACTGAATAAGATTCCAGCGGCGAATCATGCCCAGAGGTGGCCTAGGACCCGCAAGAGTGGCCTAGGTCCATGTGATCATTAAACCTCATGGCATCAACTAGCTCTCCCAGCCGTCGATCCTCTAACTGACAAGATACGGATCCCGCTAGCATCATAACAAACTCGATTCGGATCTCAACGGCTTTTAGACCCCGACACCTTCAAGTAGTCAGGTGACCCTCTATAAATACAATCGTCTTCCTGCTTCTAAGGTACGCGCCATCATGCGCACTTGCTCACTGGCACACTCTCTTTCTGCCCTGGCTTCTCCCATTTCCGCCATTAGCGCTCTGCTCAGAACTCTCGAGAGGCCACTCTGGAGAGACTCTTCAGCGAGAGCCTTCTCTCCATTTTTGTTGATTGCTGATCTCCACTGACTTGAGTGTCGGAGGATCTTCCATAGAGGGCCACCCCCAACGCCTCTCGCGTAAGGACTGTTTTGCAGGTCCATTCAGGCGGGAGCATGCTACAGTCCGATCGCGTCCGAGTCGAAGACATATTTCGGTAGCAACAAATATAAATAACCCATCTTAAGTTACAACATACATGATAAAGGAAATAAAGGGCAGGGCCATATGGTTCCATCAAAGGAGCCTCCAGGCCATCAGGAAGGTGGCATGATATGTTTTTTTGGGTTAGCGAAAGGAGTTTTGACCTAATACTCAGAATTCTAAACCTGAACAATATGATATATGTGTTGTGATTTAAGCTACACAAGCCTTTGTAGATATAGTATTTCTTATGATGTAAACAGTGTTATATATTTATTTATATAAAATTTTATAAAGTTATATAAAAAATTTAATTTAAAATTAAGACTTTATTGTTATTATTATTTTATATAAAAATTTGATATATAATTAACTTAAAAAATTAATCACGTTCCAACAAATGGGTTTCAAGTAGGGGTGCAACTTGGGCCGGGTTCAACCCGAACCCGGCCCGCCGAACCCGATTACACCAGTGTTTAAACTCATGTTTGCCCAACCCGAACCCAAAAGACCCGGGTTTAATCCGGCCCAATTTTAACCACAACCCGAACCCAAGATAACCCGAACCCGAGGGTTACACGAACGTGATAGCTTATCGGTACCAAATTTTTGGAGGCGTTGAAAGCGCCAATCGGTCGGATGAAATGACTAACTTGAAGGTGAGGAGGGTAAGGCCGTCGGTCGCAGGCGAGGAAAAGGACAAACATAAAGGCAGACCACCCACACATTTCATTTCGCTTTCTGTCTCTTTCTCTTCTTTGTTTACGACACCTCCTCCTCATCTTTGTTTCAGGTAAACTTTTTTTTTAATACAATGTTAAAGCCCCCAGTCCAGCTTATGCGTTCGGTAAGGGATTTTATTTTTTCGTCTTTGGGATCCATAATTCGGTGTTTATTTACTTTGAAAAAAGTATTTTTTTCTCATCAACCCGAATTCCAACCCGAAACTCAACCCGAACCCGATTTTTAAAAATAGGGCTAGGGTTGAGTTTTTACAAATAGGGTTAGGGTTAGGGTTGATATTTTACAAATAGGATTAGGGTTAGGGTTTAGAAAAACTCGAGTTTTATGAGCCCGAGTTGCACCCCTAGTTTCAAGGCAGCTTTAAACCAGACCTGGCACACCAAATGCAGGGACTAGTTCAAAGCATGAGGCCTTTTACGCAAAACCCCCTGCCAAAAATTAAAAAACTCATAGTTCTAATATAATTAGCAAAATAATACTATTTGGTTCAAGTGAGAACCGATCTAAAGATCCACTGCAACTGCCATCCTAACATTTCTACGTACGTATGACGACTTTGAGATTCCACGATTAGCTGGCATTTACAAGATTAAATTATTAGAATTTATTAAATAATTCTTCATCTTAAATTACTCTAATAGAGTAGTTCCGGCAGTGTTAGCATAAGCTCCATTACTACTAGCATCTCATTGATGGGTGAAATCACAGTCATCCACCATAGGGTGAAATACGTCTCTTTACACAGAATCTGAAAAAAGATTTAGATCAACACAAGCTTAGCTTCCAGCAATAACACTAGTTTACAGGGGCTCTCCCTGCTAACATAAAAGATAACACGTTTTAATAGATATAATGGAGCAGAACTCCATTCTGGATGACAATATCATTTTACATAGCAGAACTCGATTATGGACGGCAATATCATTAAACATATATATATATATAGTATTTGCTATGGAAGTATATTTAAGGATGAAGGACATGTTCAACGATTAACCAGGTTAATGCAGTCCGCGAAAGGAAGGAACCCATGCGCAAGAGCCGCATGCCAAGCTTTCTCAACGCCGGTCACTCTGTCACCACATTCATGTGCATTCCATTCCTCCAGTGCATGAACTATTCCAGCTACACGCCATGCACTCATCACCCTCCTTGGCAGCCAATCCTAGTAGAATCAGAAAAAAAAAAAAAAAAAAAAACATTTACAGACATTTGAAAGAAACGGAGAAAAAAAACATTTCAGACAAGAACCATGGTAAGCCATGGGGGAAAAAATTAGCTTTATCATGTAGTATTTGCATGAACCGTTTTAGAGTTTGTAGATTTTAAGTTGAAAACCAACTTCTTATGATGTGCTAGCTAGGAAATGCTGGTGTCATTGTGCAATGCTGTGGCATTTATTAGCCTATCCAATGCAAAAGGCAAACGACTGCATTAGATGTCGGAAAATTAACAATGCCTCTGGAAAATGATAATACTACCTAATTATGGATTATGCATGCAACACCCAATTTCTTTGAAAAAAGTAAACACCTTGGCATCTTTTTTTTTTTCAGAACAAGTTCTATACAAATTCTCATTCACTAAAGTTGCAACCATCATATCAACCGAGAAAATCAACCTTCTCATATCTTATATTATCTATAGACTATTATCTTATTTAAATATACTTTCTAATATATCATGTTTGATTATTTAGCTGTTGAAGATTGAAAAATCATTTGCATATGTATCTGTATGCTCTCTAACTGTACCTCACATGTATGCAAATTTTCATATGCCTTTGGAACCACCATTGCTGGAGTATAGTGATAAATGCAATCTTTGCGAACTAACTTGGGAGGGAATTGAGTAAATGGAATAATATGAATGCCTTTCTGGCACTCCATTGATCTTGATCTGTCACTCCATCTCCTACCAACCATACCTGCATGCAATTAGAAGAATATTTCCACATAATGTTCTGATATAAATCATACAAAGATCTGTAGTTTATATTGCACATCATGAAAAGCACTCAAATCTTCTTTAAATCAGAGGCTTATAACTGTTGCATATCTATCAATACACGTTGCACGTTGCGCAATAGATAATTTATACAAATACAAGGAAGAAGAATTTGTCATTTAATTTCAAGTTTAAATCTGCTCGACAGAAGAAAAAATGTAGGTCTTCATTGCGTTGTTTGCTAATTCCAACATTTTGAAGCATGCTACTTATGTTGCATTTGTAGCATCACTAGACAATCTAAATGATAATATAGATTACCTACAAGATAGATTACCACTGGATGGATTGCCAGTAATGTTGATTACTGTGTTTGGTATACATAGGTAATGTTACAGTAATATTGATTACTGTGTTTGCTACGGCAAATAGATTGCCAGTCATATAACATCAAAATTTTAAAATATTTCTAAATTAAATTCATATAATAAATTAAATCTATTAAAAATTTTCAGAATACCCCAAAATACCTCTAAATCAAAGTATTTATATATAAGTCGAAGGTACTAGATTTAATTTTTTTTAAGATTAAAATATATTTTTAATCTTTAAACATTATTCAATTTTTTTTATTCTTAAACTTTTAATTATCATAATTTATTATTATATTTTAAAAATAATTTATTTTTAATATTTTATTATATAAAATTAATTAAGATAATATAATAATTGATATATTATGATAATATGAATGCATCGATTAGTTGATAGCAAAATGTAAGTTATTTTTTAAATTTTAAATAGTAATGTAATTAAACGTTATAATTTTAAATTACTATATTGTCAAGAAGACATTGCTAAGAACACTATTTTTTATTTTTATTTTTTTTATTTGATATTTTTTTCTATGGACGAATAATACCATGGTTTATTTTTGTTTGAAGATATAAGAAAAGAGATAACGTCGACAAGACAAGAGAAAAAAGAAAAAAGAAGGGAATAATTTTGGTTGGAGAAAGGGATAATTTTATTTTAACAGAAGGGAAGGCAGGGTAATTTTATCAAAAAAAATCTATAAGATTACAACATATCCGGTAATATGGATAACTATCTTTCCTTGAGATAATCTAGATTACCTTTTAGGATGGATTACTATTCAAAGATGTACCAAATATAGTTATCTGATGGGTTTTATTTAAATTATTGATAATCTGGATAGATTATCTGCTACTAAATGCCTCCTTAGATTCTTTTAGCTTTCGTAGGAAGCTTTAATTTTCAGACACCAAACATGGTTGCTAGAGTGAGGTTTTTCAAGGAAGTAACTAAGCTGCTGATTTGACAAAGTTTTTCTACTAAATTTGAAATTTTATCTCTAATTTACCATTTGACCAATAATTAATAAAGTCATATATTGTTAGAATACGAGAACAAATTTTTCTAAAAAATAACCAGAAAGAAAACCAAAAGGTGGATCAACATTTACCTCACTAGTGTAACTATTAGACAACACCAAATGACAATGCAATTCTGGTGGCAGCTGCAGTTTTAAGAGCTCGTACGTATCTTTCTGAACCATCTCTACCTGTTGGATAACAAACATTGCTGCTTGTAGGTATAACTTCAATGTTTAATCGATGTTCAATCTCTAAAATAGAGGAGGGGATGCTGTGACTAATTGATCTACCTGGACTCCCTTTTGACATAAGGTCAAAGACAAGAAATAAGCCACCTTGGAAAGGTTGCCCAAGAGCATAATACTTTTGGTTCCTTCGGGAAGAGTATTTAGAACCACTGCAACTGCCAAGCTGGTTCCATCCACAAGTTTTGTCTTCAGTGAGGGGTTCCTTTTGAGATATAGCTCACCATATCCGTTCAGCTCACTTCCCTGTGGCCATAGGATCATTAAACAACGTAATGAAGTATATCCATATATACCAATATAGTTGTTATCTATATTTGTTCATTCTTATTTACGTTATAAGAAAGTGATGATGAGAGAATAACAGTAGCCAATATTAGGTTTTAGCGTGTAATTTTAAACCATTACAAGTACTCACTGTAACAGTACTCCTGTTTCACATTAATAAATTTACTATGCCAACTTACTTGGTTGAGGAGACCAAGACTAGTAACTTTGGCTTCCTCTTTGTCTGACTGTAATATTGCTTGCTCAATAAGATGGTTGATTGTGTTTCTCTCAGACAATGACTTGTACTGCACAATGAGCCCATCAGATCCAAATATTTTCCAAAACACGTCACCAAAAAGAAATAAATAAGCTGAAAGCATTGCAGTTCTTACCTGGAAGCTGTATCTTGGTACCACCTTTGTTTCCATAATGAGTTTCTTGAATCTGTTCTTCTCCACGGTGAAGGTGGTCCCGAAGATCCGTGTCAGCAGCATCGTTGCAAATGTCAGTGGCGACATAATCCACATGTAATATCTTGGAATATATGGTTTGGATGCTAATGAGGAGAACCCCAGACGAAGATGGTAGATGGATTGCAAGTTGGTCAAGTGGGTCAGGTGAACCACATGCGGCCTTTCTTCCTTTCCATTGAGAGATCTTTTGTATTGTTCATCCGAATACTTGTCAACTGTACCATATATGTGGTCATAGAGTGGCATGAACAACGAGTAATTTGTTCGAAACTGTGTGTGGTGAAGGGAATGGAACCTGTAGAAGCCATCATCTTATAGTTATGTTTCTATAGTTATGTTTTTATAAGCGATCAGATTCAGATGGTCCTTGGCCTAAAACCAATTTATATAGATTTATTGCCTGGATGATCCACTTACGAGGGAGTATACATGAGGTATTTAAGAGGGGGGAAGGCATCGAAGAGCCAGTCAGGGACTAGCTCAAAATTGCAGTGGCCCATGTAGTTCATGAAATCGATGTACGTGAGGTACCCCATAACTGCGGCTATGGACATCGTTCCAGTTAATTCCATGGTCATCAGCGGGATCGCGAAGAGTATGAAGTAGGACATCTCTTCAGCAAACGGATGGATAACAGCTGCCATGGTCAGGAAGAGACGATAAATATTATTGGTGCAGGTAAACATTTGAACTAAAGAGAACTAATAAGAAAAGAAATGGATCGACAGACCATATTAAAAAGTTAACATTGTTCAAATTTAAAACCTTATAATTAGTTTTTTTTTTAAAAAAAAAAAACTTAAACAGTTTATACATGTAAACAGAACGAGAAGCAAACATGAATCATCATATAGAACCATAGACTGAAGAAACAATGACCAGAAAATGGATTATTCTTTTGATCAGAGAATAGAAGTGTATTTATGGACACCACTAAACATCTCATAATACCAGTCGCCCATTTTCAAGAATTTTATCCTTGATTTTTGCTTCGGTGCCTTTACAAAATATGTTGGTTAATCCTGGCCCTTCATTTTAGGAGTAAAACTGGAAGAATGCTTATAACCGGTTTTGAACAATATATAGAAGCGTAGTAGCAAATCAGATTTCTTGTTCTTTTTTTAAATTAGTCCTTCAACGTAGTGAGAAGGGCCGTCACTTAGAAAGAGAAAGAGAGAGAGAGCAGCCGTTACATGTGATGGGCTCTGTGACAATGGAGGCATGGTGGTGAGAGTGGTAACGTGAGTAGAGGAAATGGTGGTGCAAGGCTCTATGAAGCCAGTAGTAGATGAACTCCACCGGGCCCATGTGGAGGAGAATGGTGATTACCACTCCTCTGGTCTCCCACCAGGGCAAATGCGAAGCTCCTGGAAGGACCATGTTAGTCACGTACATCAGCAGTGCCGACAAAATGATCTGGTCATCCCTGCCATATATCCAGTCCTTCATCACTCTCTGCAACGTCTCAAGCACTAAAATCTAATATCAAAGCATGCACAAAGAGAACGCGAGATAGATTTCCCATACCAGTTCCTTTCTCGGTCCACCTGATCAAAGTCCAAGCTTTTGTCGACGATCCTATGCGTGCCTTTTGCTGTTTGGCTGCGAGAGAGGGTGATCCACAGCTGAGAGTGGAGCAACCTTAGCAGCAGAATAGGGAAGATGAGAAAGTTAGACACATCCCTCTGCTCCCCACTCTCTGCCATGAACTTGCGCATGCTGTATGCCACCCATGGAGCTAACAGTACATACTTCCATCACACAAAGCAGAGAATCAGGAGGAATTAAGGGTAAAGCTACGGTCAGTATATACCCAAGGCAGTGTAACAAAAAAGAAGCAGGGCGCATGGTAGAAGAGGGTGAAGCTGGAGCAGTCCAGGGGGATGTGACTAGCGAATTCAAAGCTATATATCTGGCAGAATACCTTGAAGTTTCCTAGCCTCTGCCATGGCCATTGAGTGAGGGGGCCTGGTTGAGACGCCATTCTTCTTCTTTCTTTCTCCCACGGCTTTTTCCTTGGATTGGCACTGATACGTGAGTGATGTATGTTAATTTATAGCCGTTTCGCCTCGAGTCCAATGGCGCTCCTCCGAGCCTCGTGTCAAATTACTTCTGTTTCCCTCTTCAATAAAGCTGGAAGAGCGGCCATGAGCGTTGGCACGTCCAACACGAGAGCGTCACTCTTTTCAAAACCTGATGCAATTCACTGGTCCGGAAAAGCAACTTTGCTGACGCACACGATTCTCTGGGATGATATCCATTCTCATTCATTGAATCTCAGCTGTTTTCGATGTAAAATTATACGTCGATCGGTTTATTTTTCTTCATTATTGAATCTCATTTAATATAAAATAACTGTTTTAATAATAAAAAAATTTATAAAATAAACTTAATTTTGATAAATGAAGCAGATCTATCAGATTGTGTCCAAATTCATGGGTATATCCAAAATTTCCACCTTTAGTCGTATGTGATCTATTTTTGATTCAATTAAATTTAGACGTCTAACTTACCCATCCTTAACGTAGTTATCTAAAAGATGTGCCTGATGCAACTATCATGTTTTATTATAATTAAATGGTAGATGAAGGGCAACATCGCTTCAATTATTACGCACGTAACAAAATTTAAACTTGTCATCTAATTAATGCCCCGAAAAAAGAAAAATCTACACTACAGACTTGGGTGGCCAATTATGATAGCTAGGCAACAACACTTTAATTGATTACGTACCAAAATCAAACTTGTCAGCTAAATTAATAAAAAAGATCTACATCACGGACTTGGTGGCAAATTATTCTTTTAAAGTAGTGTTTGAATGTCTTGTTCCTAATTGGAATAGAGCCTTATTTTATATTATTTTTTTAAATAGATAAAAAAAAGATAGTAGACCTTCTAGAAATTGATATTCCGATCAAACATTCTTATTTTAGAATTCATATTCCATGCTTTTTTATGAAATAGTTCTATTTTCATTTACCGTATTTCAAGAGCAATGACCTGAAAAAAATTTGACTATTATTTCCTTTATCAAAAAATTCATAATATTAAATATAAAAAAGAAAAAGATGTAGCCTTGGCTAACTATTACTAATATATGTACATAACAATATCTACCGCAAAATGGTATTGATACAATCTACTTTTTTCTTACTAACAGTTACTAATATAGGTACATAACATAAAAACTTTTAATAATCATAATAATAAATTAATTAATAAAAATAATTTATTTAAGTAATTACATTAATAAATAAATTGATAAATCTATTTTTTCTTATCATTTTGTCAGGTGTATTTTGGGATTTCTAAAAAAATCTTCATCTATTCCTAATAGAATACATGCTTATTCCTATATCATCTAAACATCATTTACAATAACACTGCATTAATTATACTAAAATAAAATAGAATATCATATTTTAAATTAAATTAAAATTTAAAATAATAAAAAAATATTATTTAAATATATATATATTTCTCTTTCTATAATAATTTTTAACATTCAATCACTACCTTAAATTTTTCTGGACCGAGCGAATAGTAATCGTCTGTGCGTTCAAGAATGGAGTCAGGCTGACAACCACTGAGCTTGCACATGGACGGCTCAAAGCGCAAGGCATGTAAATGGTCGATGTATCAAGGTAAAGTTATTGTCACCTGTTAGATATTTCATGTTTTTCTTATCTTTTTTAGCCATCCACTTGTCTTTAAAAAACTATTGACTTGTCTCTTAACTATTCCTTTCATTTATCCACTTCGATTGCAAAAAATAATATTATATTTGAACATCGTAAATGTCGGGAGTCTCATTATAAGGCTTTAAATATCATTAATATTTGTTGCCAACCATTATTGTCTTTAGACAACTCTTGATACATCTCTTGGCCATTCCATCCATTTTTTCACTTTAAATGCAATGAAAATATCAATATTTAAACAACCTAAATGTCAATGATCTCACCTTAGCTCCATAATTCAAACACCTCCTAAGCTACTACTTTATAGAAAAAATTCCACCACATTGATTTTGGCAACATACTCAATCAAGATTATGACAGACAGTTTGTCGCTTTAACGGACATTGCTGAGTTCAGAACCTTTATTTCTTCTGCTAAATTGCTGGACTTGGGGTTCTCGAGCTCCCAGTTCACTTAGTGTAATAATCGCCAGGGATCTACTCGTGTTTGGAAGAGACTGGATAGAGCTACGGCTACGGCTACGGCCCAATGTGTTCAAAATCACCCATCAACCACTGTTACTCATCTCCCAAGGATTGCTTCTGACCACTATCCCATCCTGATATCCACAAAGATGGCTACTCAATGGAGGAAACAGTTTCATTTTGAGCAATTCTGGACCTCCTATCCTTATGCTCGAACTCTTATTTCTCAGGTTTGGCGCACACCTATGAGAGACAGTGCTTTGTACAGGTTAGCTAGGAGACTTGAGCTAGCAAGGCGCAGGCTCTCCAGATGGAACAGATTGGAGGTTGGGGATCCAGTAAGAAAAGTTTAGCATGTGGAAGCTGAGATTGTCTCTCTTTAGACCCTAGAGGATCAGGAAGGCTGTCTCCAAGATTCTGACCTCAAAGCTCTCCAAGCTAAGTTAGCCCTCCACCATTCTCTTTTATAGCAGCAGAAGATTTACTGAAGGCAAAAGTCTCAGATCCAGTGGGTTCGCGATGGGGATCGTAATACCAGATTTTTTTACCAGACTACCCTGAAGCGATGTGCTGCTAACAGGATTCGACGATTTGTTGATAAGGAAGGGCTTTCTCATGAAGATATTAGCATCATCAGGGAACAACTACTTCACTTCTTTCAGTCCAGATGGTCGGAGCATACTGGCTATGGGTTTCCTATCCATCTGGTCTTGAATACTAAGAAGGTCTTTGAATATGAGAATGACCTTCTTATCAAACCTATTATAGCAGACGAGATTTGGCTGGCATTATGGGATCTTGGGCCTGACAAAGCCCCTGGACCTGATAGGTTTTTGCCTTTTTTCATTTGATGCTATTGAAATATTGTGAGCCAAGATGTTGTGCAGGCTATTCAGATAGCCTTCCAATCCAAATCTATTCCTGCTGAGTGGAATCGGACTCTTGTCACTCTTGTGCGCAAACGAACGGATGCTTTCATCCCTCTACACTATCGGCCTATCAGCTTTTGCACTATCTTGTTCAAGATCTGTGCTCATCTCTTAGTCACCCATCTGCGAAATGTGATACCATACCTCATTTCAGTGGAAGAGGGTGCCTTTATTAGGGGGCGTAGCATTTCAGATAATGTTCTTATAGCCTAGGAATTTATGCACGATCTTCATAGATCCTCTGGCCGACAGTGTCTCATGACTGTCAAGCTTGATATGAAACGTGCTTATGATAGATTGAGCTGGGCTTTTCTGCACCGAACTCATCTAAAATTTAGATTTGATGGTCTTTTCATTGATTGGATCATGGCTTGCATTCATAGGCCATCCTTCTCTCTGATTATTAATGGTAGCCAGACTAACTTCTTTCACTCTTCTGTGGGCCTATGTCAGGGATGCCCGCTATCCCCCTTCCTGTTCATCGTTGCTGCTGATGAACTATCTCGTGCACTCCATTAGGTGCAGTATGATCATCGCATTGCTCCCTTCATGATGGGCCTACAAGGGCAATCGGTCTCTCATCTTCTGTTTGATGATGACTGCATCTTGCTAGGATAGGCTAATGTTTATAATGCTACACCTTTACTTCCATTATTCAGCACTATTGTCAGGCCTCTAGTCAGAAGGTTAATCTACAAAAGTCTATGATTTTCTTTAGTCCAAAGACTACTAGTACCAGTAGGGAAGCCATTAGCCAAACTTTGGGTATTACCAGCCATGCTGATCGTCTATCGTACCTGAGAATTTCTATAATGGAAAGATGGCCACGTAGTAGTGATTATAGAGAGATAGAGCGTCAGGTTCGTGATTGCATTGATAGTTGGCAGGTCACTGGGTTATCTATGATGGCGAAGATCACCCTTCTACGCTCGGTTCTCATTTCCCTTCCTCTTTATCTTCTATCCAATGCTGATATCCCGACTATTTGTTTAAGAAGGATAGAAAGATATTTTAGGGTCTTCCTCTAGGCCTTTTTGTAGGATAGCCATGGTACTCATTTGCAGGCATGAAAAACGGTTTGCAAGCCGACTTCTGAAGGTAGCCTGGGAATTTAGTCACTGACTGTCAGGAGAGAGGCTCTGATCGCTAGACACGCTATGCGGTTCCTTCTCGATCTGTATTGCTTTTGGAGCTCCTTTATGCGTGCTAGATATGGTGACTGGACTCCTACTATAAATTCTCAGCACTCCCATAACTATTTTTTTCTGAAAGGAGGTCTGCCAGCGTGCTCCAGCTATCTTGAATAACATCTCATGGATGATTGAAGATAAATCCTTGATGGATGTTGTTCAAGATACGTGGATTGTTGATCTCCCACTCTCTCATTGGCCTACTTTTATTATATTGATATTCTCAGCAGCATGAGGGTTACTGAGTTGATATTGTAGGATTTTGCCTCTTGGCATACTCCCATCTGTGTTTTGATTTTTTGGTGAGGAGTTAGCTCGTCAATTCTTTCTATCATGCTCATATCGAGGCACTCAGCTGATACCAGATTATGAAAGAGATCATGCCTTTTCAATGCCCCGATCAAGGATCTTATGAAGATGTATAGGCCACAGTCTCAGCATACAATAGATGCAGTGTGGATCTGGAAGCTTCTCATTCATCCCAGGATTCAGCTTTTTATTTGAAAGCTTGCGTGTGACTGTCTCCCTACCTGCTCCCTACTCTTTGGGAGGGGACTGGCCATCAAGGCTACCTATCTAGTGTATGGTCGAAAGGAGAAGACTACTACTCATGCTATCTTCAATTGCCCCAGTGTGAGACAGATTTGGCAGTTGATGGAATACCATCTCAGAAAGGGGGTATGGGCTTTTGGCGAACCCTTTTTCTACGTGATATCCGGAGAGGCAAACTGCAGCAGGGTGTCATTTAGACGGCTACAACCTATGAAATCTGGTTATCACATAATCAACTTATCTTCACTGATGATACTGTCTCCTCCCATAGGATTGTGAGGAAAGCTTTATCATTATCTGCTGAATACAAGCTCCACTGCACTGCTCATAACTCTGACAGCTCTGATCATTGGGGTCTTCCTGCTGCCATAACAGCAAACTGGCATACAATTTTTATTTATTGGGAGCCCTTCCCTCCAGGGTTTGTTAAAATCAACTTTGATGGGAGCATTCGGGGAAGACTAGCTGGCTCAGCATTTATTATTCGAGGGATCAATGGAGCTATGTTGGCGGCAGGGGGAATTGGACTCCTAGATTCCTCGGTTCCATTGGCTGAGCATCATGTAGCTTGGGCTGGCATTTCATAAGCTACCAGGATCTTTCATGCTCACAGTCTCTTCATAGAAGGGGATTCTCTAATTGTTATCCGATGGCTCCGATAGGACTGCCAGGATCAAATTCCTGCTAATCCTCTACATTATGATTTTTGGTCTACCTTGCGGTAGGTGTACAGATTTTAGATCTGTCATATCTATAGGGAAGCCAATTTTGCAGCTGACTGGGTAGCGGCCTCTATGGCTTATCATTCTGGTGTCTGATTTTGAAAATATGGTGACTCCTGTCCTATTGTACTCCAACAAATTCTATTTTCTGATTTATCTGCGTTGACTCACATCAGAGTAGTGTGATCATCCGCTTGTAACAAAAAAAAAAAAAAAAATCAAGATTCTATTAATGTCTCTTTGATGCATGTGGACGGCGGCTCATATTTTTAAAATTAGAAGGGCAAAAATAAGACTTGGCAGGTCCTTGAAGACCTGGCACGATAGAAGAGAATTTTGTTAGTAGATACCTTCGGATGTTCACGACTCGATACAATGTAAGGGTTCATCACAGCAGTAAGATTTTAGTAATGTCTCTTTGACGCATGTGAGAGGTAGCTATAGCTCATATGCTCAAAATTAAAGATATAAAGTGGAAGCCAGCAGATCCTTCATGGCCTGACACAATGGAAGCGAAGTTCATGCGTTCATAGCACCCAGCAGCTCATACGTTCAAAATTAGAAAATAAACGTATGAGTTAGGAGGTCCTTCATGGCTTGCTATATATGAAGAGAAATTTATTATGGGGTGGTGCATGCACAGAAGTTTTTATGTTCAAAATCAAGTAAAGATATATAATGCGAGTTAACAAGTCTTTCACCACTGAGAAGTTTACAGCAGTACATATGCTCAAAATGAAAGAAAATGAGAGAGTGAAAGAGAAGTTCACCATTGCTGGGCATGGTAATTGATACGGCTGGTCGTTTCCTCTGAGTAGTATTATCTTTTGCATGATTTCTGAAAATAATGATGTGACAGCAAAACCCAGAGATAGAACTCCAGCGCTGGCCTCTAGCTCCGGCCTCCAGAGCCGGCCCCCAGCGTCGGTCTCTAGCGCCGGCCTCCAGCGCTGGACTCTGGCTACGGCCTGCAGCGCTGGACTCTGGCTACGGATTCCAGCGTCGGCCTCCAGCATCGTCCTCCAGCGATGACCTCCAGCGTCGGCCTCCAGCGTCGGCCTCCAGCGTCGGCCTCCAGCGCTGGACTCTGGCTCCGGCTTTCAGCGTCGGCCTCCAGCGTCGTCCTTCAGCGATGACCTCCAGCATCGGCCTCCAGCGTCGGCCTCCAGCGCCGGCCTCCAGCGTCGTCCTCCAGCGATGGCCTCCAGCGTCGTTCTCCAGCGCCGGCCTCCAGCGTCGGCCTCCAGCGCCAGCCTCCAGCGTTGTCCTCTAGCGATGACCTCCAGCGATGACCTCCAATGATGGCCTCCAGCGCTGGACTTAGGTTCCGGCCTCCAGCGCTGGACTTAGGCTCCGGCCTCCAGTGTCGACCTCCAGCGACGGCCTCCAGCGCTGGACTTTGGCTCGGCCTCCAGTGACGGCCTCCAGCGCTGGACTTTGGCTCCGGCCTCCAGCGTCGGCCTCCAGTGCTTTTTCGCTTGCACAATGACTAGTTTCATACAACAGATCCCGTGATTCAAGGTCTACTGCCGTGCACCTCGATCACTGAAATCATGGGCAAGTGTTAGCTCGTTCAGCAGTTACCGCTACAAGCGGCCCTCATCCAGCAACGGCTTAACCACTTGCCGTTCGGTGAAACTTATCCCAACGAGGAAGATTCGACGGTTCCAACGGAACGAGGTAAACAGGACCCCAGACAGGTATAAAAAGAGGACCCGAGCTCAATGCTCGGGGAGCTCAATCTCTCTCTCTTTCAAGTTTCACTGATATACAACATTCCTGTTCTACAACCCACTGACTTGGGCATCGGAGGGTCCCCACCGAAACCACCAGTACGGGACTTTTTGCAGGCTCTAGAAGGAAGACGGCGACCTTTCTGTATCCCTGAAGGCCTGCGGAGATCTCAGCTCACCCGATGTTCATCGCAAGTGATTTGGCAGCAACATATTGGTGCGCCAGGAAGGGGGGCCGCAGTTCGCACGGGACGAAAGTTCTCCCTATGACCCCACCAACTTTGCGAGGGAAACGATGGTGACTATACGAGCACAGGAGGCTTCCTCCAGTCAAGCCGCGGACCGCATTCCCCGGGCTGAGCACTCGGGGGCCAATCTCCATGTTCCGCCCCCCGCGTAGATAAACCGACCTAACCAGCTCGAGGTTCTGGCCCACCAGGTCCAGGATCTGATGACAATGGTCCAGGGGCTGCAAGAGCATTGTTTGGTTGCTGCACCTCAATCCTCTGCGCTCGACGAAGGGGTGCGGGGGACAGTCCAGTCTCACCAAGGCGGGACCCCACCTGAGGTCTCCCACCGCTCACCCCCCGAACCTCATCATCGAGGGACCTCGAAGCGACGGCGGTCCCCCTCTCGCCACTCCGGTCGTTCCCACCACCGGCCGGAGGAGAGAGAGTCCAGACGGGCGTGTTCTTTGCGCCATCGATCTTCTTCATCTTCTTCTTCCGATTCATCCCGAGATGACACCCTCAGGAAAACCACTCGTCAGGCCGAGCAAAGGCTCGATGAGTATCATCGATGGTTGGAGAAGCTTAGCCGCCGGATTGCTGATCCTCACGGGGCGGATTATGAGCGTCGCCCCCCACTTTCCCGGCATATCATGAAGGAACCAGTCCTGCCCCAGTTCCGTATCCCCCAACTGGATCCATACGATGGCACGACGGACCCCCTGGACCACCTGAAAAGCTACAAGGTCCTTATGCAGGTCTAGGGAGCGACGGACTCCCTGTTATGCGTCACTTTTTCGGCCACCCTCCGCAAGGCGGCACGTGCGTGGTACTCGCGCCTGCCTCCACGCAGCATCAATTCGTTTCGGCAACTCGAGCAATCTTTTCTGGCCCACTTTGATGCCTGTCGAAAGATCCCACGAGTGGCTGATAGCCTCTTTGCAGTCTAGCAGAGGAGCGGTGAGACCTTGAAGGATTTTGTTGCTTGATTTAAGGAAGCGGCGTTGGAGGTGTACAACCTGGAAGACTCCGTAGCCACTTTGGCCCTGAAACGAAGACTTTGCCCATCTAGGTTCGCTTATTCTCTGGATAAGAAGCCTCCGAGTTCTTACGCTGAGCTTCTGAGCCGAGCACAGAAGTACATCCGCGCTGACGTGGCGGATTCTTCCAAGAGGGAAGTTGACAAGAACACCAGTAAGAAACCACCACCTACTGATCATGCCGGTGCACGACCTCGGAAGCCTGAGCCTCCACACCGCTCAGATCGTCGACCACAGACGCTTGTTCCTAAGGAGCAATTCACCCCACTCATGGCTCCCATATCTCACATCCTGCTAGAGATTGAGGAGGAACCTTATTTCAAGCGTCTGGCTCCCTTGAAGTCTGGGGCCCCCCGCAACAAGGAGTTTTACTGCCGGTACCACCGAGACAATGGTCACGACACCGAGGATTGCCGCCATCTAAAGAAGGCCATTGAGGAGCTGGTTCAGCAGGGTCACCTGGGCAAATTCGTTCGAAGGGGAAACCCTCCCACTTCGGGCCCACCGGTGCCTCCAAGTCGTCCGGCTGGCGTGGACAATGCTCCAACTGAAAAGACCATAGCTATGATTTCCTGGGGGGCGGGTGGCGGTTCAAAGAGGCAGCGAGAGGGAATAGATTCTGTAATTCCTTTCTTTGGAAAGGATTTAGATGGGGTAGTTAATAAGCATGACGACATCGTCGTTGTATCCATGACTATAGCCAAACATCCTGTAAAAAGAATTTTAATTGATAGTGGGAGTTCGATGGATGTTTTGAGCTACGAGGCTTTTGTTCGGATGAATATGTCGAAGTCTTTACTCCGACCCGTTGCCGCGCCGCTAATGGGCTTCACTGGAGATTCGATGAGCGTCGAGGGGGAAATTTCCCTCCCAGTCACGGCTGGAACCCCTCCATGTCAGAGCACTGTGGTCATAAATTTCTTGGTGGTCCGGGTCCCGCTGGCTTATAACGCTATCTTGGGGAGATCAGGATTGAATCTGCTAGATGCCGTAATCTCCACTAAGAGGCTATTGGTAAGGTTCCCCACCGACGAAGGAGTCGAAGAAATAAAAGGGGAGCAAAGCCTGCTACCGCCCTGCTATCATTTGTCTCCCAGCCCGCTGGAAGCGGCATCGGCAGTAGCCTCTGAGTCGCTCGATCCCCGGGAGCTGGGAAGAAGGGGAGAGCCAGCCGAGCGCCTTCTAACCCTCCCCTTGGGTGATGACCCGGCAAGGACTGTTCAGGTGGGGCATTGCTCCCAGAGAGGGCACGTGATCAACTTCTTACTTTCCTGCGTGCCAACACCGACGTCTTCGCATGGTCGTCCTTTGACATGCCGGGCATCCCCGAAGAAGTGATCACCCATCGGCTCAACCTCAGGTCAGAGTGTCGGCCGGTCCGACAGAAAAAAAGAAACTTCACTCCGGATAGACAGAAAGCTATCGACGAAGAAGTTCATAAGTTAACTACTGCGGGCCATATTCGGGAGGTCCATTACCCGAATGGTTGGCCAACATGGTGCTGGTCCGTAAGACCAACGGGAGTTGGAGAATGTGCGTAGATTTCACCGACCTCAACAAGGCATGCCCTAAGGACAGCTTTCCCCTACCCCGGATCGATCAACTGGTGGACGCTACATCCAGCCATGAGGTCCTTAGCTTCATGGATGCTTTCTCCGGATACAACCAAATCCGGATGAATCCGGCGGATGAAGAAGCTACCTCCTTCATAACTGAGAAGGGTTATACTGCTACAGGGTAATGCCTTTCGGGTTAAAGAACGCGGGAGCCACCTACCAGAGGCTGATGAACAAGGTCTTCGAAGGCCAGATAGGACGCAACATGGAAGTGTACGTGGATGACATGTTGACAAAAAGCGTTCACGCCACTAACCATATCACGGACCTAACGGAGACTTTTGACAACCTTCATCGGTACCAGATGAAGCTGAACCCACGTAAGTGTGCATTCGGGGTGACAGCCGGAAAGTTCTTGGGTTTCATGGTAACCCGGAGGGGGATCGAAGCAAACCCGGACAAAGTCCAAGCCATCTTGGACATGAAGCCTCCCGCCAACAAGAAGGAAATACAGCGCCTGACGGGACGGGTGGCCGCCTTAAGCCGCTTCCTGTCCAAGTCCGCTGAAAGGTGCCTACCTTTCTTTAAGGCGTTTCGCAGAGCAAATGAATTTGAATGGACAAAAGAATGCCAGGAGGCGTTCGAAGGGTTAAAAGAATTCTTATCTACCCCGCCGCTGCTAGCCAAGCCAACGGGTGGAGAAGAACTCCTTCTATACCTCGCAGCCTCTCCTGAAGCCGTTAGTTCTATGCTAGTCCACGTGGACACCAATGGCATGCAAAGGCCAGTATACTACACAAGCAAGGTGCTCCACGATGCAGAGACCAGATACTCAAACATGGAAAAGATTATCTTCACATTGATCGTGTCCGCCCAGTGTCTACAGCCATACTTCCAAGCCCACCTGATCGCAGTGATCACAGACCAACCTCTAAGACAGTTCTTGCTCGCCCGGATACTTCTGGCCGGCTGGCAAGGTGGGCCCTTAAGTTGGGGGAGTTCGATCTGTCTTTTCGCCCCGGTCGGCCATGAAGTCTCAAGTCTTGGCAGATTTTTTGGTCGAATGTACTTGGGGAGAGGAGCAACCTAAAGAACCTCCTACAGACACTCAGCCTCTTGGAACCAGTGATGATGAATGGGTCCTCCATGTAGACGGGGCGTCGAATTCTCAAGGGAGCGGAGCAGGCCTCATTTTGGCCAACTCGGATGGAGTTGTAACCAAGTGTGCACTTCGCTTCCTCTTTCCAGCCACTAATAATCAGGCAGAATATGAAGCTTTGTTGTCCGGGATGAGATTGGCTCAAGAACTTGGGGTAAAACGCCTTAGGGCGTTCACCGACTCCCAATTGGTCGCTGGCTAAATCGTAGGGGAATATGAAGCAAGGGATCCCATCATGTTCCGCTACTTAAGTATGGTGCAATCGCTAGCTACTCCTTTGGCTCACTTTAGTGTCACCTACATCCCTCGACAGGAGAATGCTAGAGCCGATGCCTTATCCCACCTTGCCACCTCCGCTGATGGGATGTTGGGAAGAGCTTATGTGGAGCACTTAGAAGCCCCGAGTATTGACGTATCAAGAGAAACTCTACCAGTGGAGCAGGAGCCCTCCTGGATGGATGCCTACGTCCGGTACGTTACCGAGGGTACCCTCCCAGAAGACCATGCCGAAGCCAGGAAACTTAAAAGATGGGCCCCAAAGTTTTTCATAATGGAGGAAAAGCTCTACCGGAGGTTGTTCTCGTATCCCGTCCTCAGGTGTGTCGGTCCCACCGAAGCCAGTTATATTCTTCGGGAGATACATGAAGGTATATGTGGAAGCCATCTGGGGGCAGGGTTCTTGCATACAAAGCCAGGCAGGGGTATTACTGGCTGACAATGAAGGAGGATGCATCCGAACTTGTCAAGAGGTGCAACAGCTGTCAGCGCCATGCCAACATTCAACATCAACCGGCGTCCCAGCTGACCCCCCTAGCTGCACCCTGGCCCTTCGCACAGTGGGGGATGGACATCCTGGGACCGTTCCCTCCAGCCTCCGGACAATGCAAGTTCCTCATGGTGGCCATCGACCATTTCACCAAGTGGATCGAGGCGGAGGCTCTCGCTAAAATAACGGAGGTCAAAATAAGGACTTTTTCTGGAAGTCTGTGTTGTGCCGGTTCGAGCTACCGCACACCCTCGTCACTGACAATGGCCGACAGTTTGACAACACGGCCTTCCGGGAATTCTGCGATGGCCTAGGCATCCATCATCGATTCACCTCCGTGGGGCACCCCCAAACCAACGGTGCAGCTGAGGTGACCAATCGCATCATCCTCCAAGGACTCAGGGCTCGGCTAGATAGCTGCAAAGGGCGCTGGGTGGAGGAACTCCCCAGTGTATTGTGGGCCTACCACACGATGCCGCGAGCCCCTACTGGAGAAACTCCTTTTAACCTGGTCTTTGGGACCGAAGCGGTCATTCCAGTGGAGATAGGAGTTTCCAGTCCCCGGACGAAATTATACCACAAAGAAAGCAACTCAAACCAGCTGCGAGCCAATCTAGATCTGGTGGAAGAATTGCGAGACCAAGCACAGCTCCGCATGACAGCATTCCGTCAGCGAGCGGCTAAGTACTACAATGCTCGGGTGCGATCCAGGACATTCCACTCCGAAGATCTCATTCTGCGAAGAGCTGAAGTGTCAAAGCCAACAGAGGGGGGCAAACTGGCATCAAAATGGGAAGGACCATACCGTATCAAGGAGGTACTTCACCACGGGGCGTACAAAGTTGAAGAGCTAGACGGGAAACCGCTTCTTCGCACCTGGAACGCCGATAATTTATGCCGGTATTACCAGTAGGATGCTATCGTCATTAATTTGAATCTATTTGATAAATGAATGTTTGAAATGTTCACTTACTTTCGAATGAGTATGTTCAGAAATAAAAGACTGGCTCCGTGTCGGTACAAAAGACCGGCTCCGCATCGGCACAAAAGACCGGCTCCGCATCGGAAAACAAAAGACCGGCTCCGCATCGGCAAACAAATACCGGCTCCGCGTCGGCAAACAAAGACCGACTCCGCGTCGGCACAAAAGACTGGCTCCGCGTCGACAAACAAAGACCGGCTCCGCGTCGGCAAACAAAAGACCGGCTCCGCGTCGGCAAACAAAAGACCAGCTCCGCATCGGTAAACAAAGACTGGCTCCGCATCGGCAAACAAAAGACCGGCTCCGTGTCGGCACAAAAGACCGGCTCCGCGTCGGCAAACAAAGACTGGCTCCGCATCAGCACAAAGGACCGGCTCCGCGTCGGCAAACAAAAGACCGGCTCCGCGTCGGCAAATAAAAGACCAGCTCCGCGTCGGCACAAAAGACCGTCTCCGCGTCGGCAAACAAAGACCGGCTCCACGTCGGCAAACAAAGACTGGCTCCGCATCAGCACAAAGGACCGGCTCCGCGTCGGCAAACAAAAGACCGGCTCCGCGTCGGCAAACAAAAGACCAGCTCCGCATCGGCACAAAATACTGGCTCCCCGCGTCGGCACTAAAAACTGGCTTCTTGTGTCGGTAATTCGTGACAATGTTTTGGTGAACGATCGCATTTGCCCAACCTATCTGACAAAGCACCATTGGTTGGTGATTCACGATAGCTTACACAACTAAGGCTGATTATAACCAAAGGGCACGCAATGATGGTTAAAACTTTCATTGATGGCTAAAATGTTACAAAATTGCTGACCTGAGTCGGACTTAGAACCAAAAAAAAAAAAAAAACTATAGCTACTAAGGGTTATTCGGGGCTGAGTCATCGTCTTCAGAGACATCATCTGGCTTCAGCCCTTCAATGTCCTCCAGGTCGTAGAGTTCTTGGATTTTGGCCTTGCAATCTTGAAAGCCGGCATTATAAGCAAACGCCGACGATTCGGCTAGCTCCTTATCAAAGGCTTTAGACTTTCTGAAAGCCTCTACGACCTCTATAGCTTTTTTCTTCACCTCAATGGCTCTCTGCTCGGACTCGACGGCCTCTCTCTTGGCCTTAGTCACCGCCGCCTCCAAATAGACAACCTTGGCGTCAGACTGGCGGGTGGCCTCTCTGGCTGCGTCTATTTCAATGGAGGCAGAATCCAATCGAGTCTTCAAGATGCCCATCTCCGATTCCACCACCTTCAGCCTCTCCTCCGCCATCCTCTGCTTTTCTTTGGCCACCTGAGCGTTATCCAGCTCATTGGCTGCCCGACGCTGGGCAACTTCCAGCGCATACTCGGCTTTCTCAGCTCTTAGCCGGATGGTATCGGCTTCGCTCTTTAGGGTGGCCCGGGTATCCTCCAAAGCCATTTCCGCCTTTTCTGCCCTGGCTTGGAGTGATAACATCTCCTCTCGTGCCTGGTCGATAGCAGTATCACTCAGGTCCAAAGATTCCTCATGGCGATCAGGGAGTTCAATGCCTAAAGGGAATGTCGATAGTAAAAAGCAAAATAAAACAAACAAAACAAAGAGGAAAAACGATAATGGAGCAGAGGCTCACCCAGAGATGTGCCATAGATGCCTCGCGGAAGAAGGTGGCTCTCCCTTGATGTCGAAGAAACTCTTGCACCTCCACCACAGATGCTTCATCTAAGGCCCGCTCGGCCCAACGGCTGTGGTTAGCCAACAGTTATTGGAAGGAAGCGTCGATGCCCCTCCTTTCCCTTGGCACGGGGCCCGCGGAGGCAGATTCTGCCTCTGACTCTGCTACATCCGGCCCCTTGACTGGTGAAGGCGCTTTGGTTGTTGTCCCTACGGGGGGCAGGATAGCTGTGGGAGTCGGCCCCATTGCTGCTGGAACTTGCTCCGTCTCCACGGCCTCGGGCAGGGGTGACGGTGCCTTTGCGACCTGCTCAGGAGGATCGAGCAGGATGACAGGAGGAGTTGGAACTGAGGATATCCCTTCTATTTGGCTCTGCCTTACACTCTCGCCAGCCTCGGCCCCTACCGTATCTATCTTGGTGGGCTCGACGGCCTGGGCTCTGGCCGCCTCGCTAATGTGCCGTTTAACATCAGCTTCCCCAGCGTCGGCCCTTCTAAGGTCGCCCTTCTTCAAAATCTTGGCGCGCAGGGGCTTTACAACTCCAGCCCCTTCAGCGTCGGCCCTTCCCGCATCGGCTCTCCCCGCTTCGGTCCTCTTGGGGATTTTGGCAACGGCCCTTCTCTCGGCAAGGGACTCATTCCCCGTAGCCTTCCTTTTCCTAGTAGCTGCCTGCCTGAGCTCGCGAAGCGAGGGCGCCATCCCTGTAAAGGTGGAAGATGAATTAAAAAAAAAAAAGAAGAGAAGAGAAGGGGGAAAATGAAAAAAGAGGGTGAGTAATCTAATGCTCACCACTCGAAGGAATTAAACCGGCGAGACGAAGGTTTTCCTCGGCTAAAAGCTTATTACACCGAGGGATATCGGCAGTCAGAAGCTGCCCGAATGCCATCCGATCTCTTGGAAGGATGGAGGAATTCCTATTGGCATCAATGTTGGGTATCCCCCAGCTTCCGCGCACCCCGCCGATATCAGCAAACAAGAATTTGTCCTTCCACCCTTTGACGGAGGTGGGAAGGCACAATTTGAGAATCCTATTGGACCTAGGGGTGAAGGACCACCAACCTGATTGCTTGCGGAGGGTATAAAAACTGCGGAATAGGGAGATGCTGGCCTCTATGCCTTTCAGGTGACAGAGAACCAGAAAGCCGACAATGGTTCGGATTGAGTTAGGAACTAACTGAGAATGTGTTAGAGATTATCGGTCCAGAAGATTGAGGATGAAAGGATGGATAGGTAACCAAAGTCCGGCCTTAAAGAAGGCTCCGTACAAGGCAATTCTTTCGGAACAGGAAGAGGTTACCCTATCATTGGGAGCAGGGTAGAACAAGCGAAGGTCCGACGGAAACTATATTTGGCTTTCAGATTTACTACGTCTTGAGCAGACATAGCGGAAGCAGTCCCTTCGGGGGACTCCTTGACAATACTAGAAGGACCGGCAGCCATCGGACGGCCCTGGGCGGAAATCCGCCCGCCGGTCGGATGACTCCTGGCTAAGGGGCGATTGACCAGCCGCTGCTCCGGCAAGGAACGATTGGAGGAGGGTGTTACTGCCAAATCACTTGTAATGAGCGTTAGGTGAACTGAGGTCTCCATGAGCCTTCAGGAACACGAAGAGGTCGCCTTCTTCCTCTGAAAGCCTGCAAAAAAAATTCCGGGCCGGTAGTTCCGGTGGGGACCCTCCGATGCTCAAGTCAGTGGTCTGTAGAACAGGAGTTTTATAATCAAATGACATTTTAGAGAGAGAGAGATCTTTCCTCCATGCAGAGTTGGATACTATCGCGTAGCCTCCTATTTTGCTTTCCGGAGTAGTGGTGATCGCTTCTGTGGCGATCGGCAGCAAGGCGCTGTTCGATTAGAGTATGATTCCTTTCTGCCTCGGAGATCGTGTAGCTCCCGTGATCAATAACCATCGTCTCAGAGTCCTCATCAAAATCAACACCATGCTCAATGGCGATGCTCTGGATCAGATCAGAGGCAGACGAATCCACCGTCAATATCAAATCATGCCCCGCATCCACGAAATCTAGAACCGCCTTTTGATCCAACGAGCCTCCAAAACTCTGGGTGGACGGGGAGAAGAGGATGAGGCCATTGCAGAGGTACTGGCCATATCGCTGGAGTGAGTGGCAAGCTTGAAGTCGAGATCCTCAATTTCACTTTCTCCACAAACTCGCTGCTCTTGAAATTTCCAAAGATCTCGCTGGATTGGCTTTTCCTCTCAAGCTCCTTCAATCTCTTCTTCAACGACTGAATCGGCTCCCACTCCTTCCACTTCTCCTCCCCTTTCCACCGAACCTTCCTCCGCGACGATGGCATTCCTGATGCCGGAAAGATCGATTCGGATCGTCGGCTTGGGGCTCCACTTCTCCAGCACCTTTCGGCTGAACTCAGGCAACGAGTACGCCCGCTGGATCTCCGACAACTTCGGCTGGATCCACTCCACGAACTTTGCTCCGCAATCAACCCCTCCACCGGCGGCCCTGGCAGCGTCGAGAGCGCCGACGCCGAATGGAGGAAGTTCTCCAGCTCGCGGTTGGCGAGGTTCTTGAACTTATTCGCCCTGGCCCGCATCGACTGGAAGTCTGCGCCTGCGGAGTCCCGCACCTCTCGCCATCCCTTGGAGAGGAACGATAAGGCCTTCTCCGCCGTGCCGGGGTTCGACGCCGACGGCGGCGACTCCATGCCGAGATTGATCATGGCAGCGGCGGTGGCAATTAGGGATTAGGGTTTTCCTTCGGAGACTAGAGTGTCGAGGGGGATGGCAGTGGAGTGTTTTTGCTGCTAAAGGGACGGAGCTCTCATCGCCACCATCGTGGATGGCCGCATCAGAGGCTGAGAGGATGTCTGCAGAGAAGCATCCCTCCCAGCACGCCTTGTAGGCCGCGACACGGGCTTCCGGTGAGCCACCTTTAGCTGTCCCCTGGCCTAGCCAAAGATGTTGGCTCTGGGGACCCCGCGCCTCCCCCCCGTCGAGAGGGTGTGAGTGCCGTTTTACAGGGGAATTCCCTAGTTTATCGGAAGGGAAGTAGGGGCATTGCAACCGAGTCGGGTGGCCCAGGCTCTCGAAGATCGCGGTTAGTTTCAGAAAAAACTGCCGCTCATGGGCTTGTTAACTGGCCACATCAGAGGGGGTAGACCACTGGCTTGGTAAGGAAGCGGAAGTTTGAGAAGGGTTGGGGGAACACCCCCAGGAATCAGAGATGGAACAAGAAGGCGATGAAGCCATGAAGACTAACCTGGAAAACTTGAGCTAAAATCGAAGGAGCACGAGGAGAAAATGAACACGGGAAACGAACGGACGCTTGCGGACTCGAAAGGGAGGATGGGAGGATAAGGATGATTTTTCCCTTTATAACGCCAGTTCAAATCACCCCACGATCGTCCGACCTGACTATGCGTCCACCTTCAATTGGAAGGCATTTCGACGGCCTACCAGCGCGAAAAACATGAAAAGCTCCACCAATAAAAAGGGGGGCATTGGCCTTATCACAATGATGACGCTTGCCTTTTGTGACTCATTGCTCGAGGGAAATCCTTTCCAAATCCCAACAACACGGACAAGCAAAATAATGGCGCGAAAATTGGCCGCCCAGAGGATATTAACACCCCTTTCGCGGGTGATTGTGCGCTCACCCATCTCAGGGGCGGGGGGGCATCTGATACGGCTGGCCGTTTCCTCTGAGTAGTATTATCTTTTGCATGATTTCCGAAAATAATGATGTGACAGCAAAACCCAGAGATAGAACTCCAGCGCTGGCCTCTAGCTCCGGCCTCCAGAGCCGGCCCCCTACGTCGGTCTCTAGCGCCGGCCTCCAGCGCTGGACTCTGGCTCCGGCATCCAGCGTCGGCCTCCAGCGTCGTCCTCCAGCAATGACCTCCAGCGTCGGCCTCCAGTGTCGGCCTCCAGCGCTGGACTCTGGCTCTGGCTTCCAGCGTCGGCCTTCAGCGTCGTCCTCCAGCGATGACCTCCAGCGTCGGCCTCCAGTGCCGGCCTCCAGCGTCGTCCTCCAGCGATGGCCTCCAGCGTCGACCTCCAGCGATGATCTTCAGCGTCGGCCTCCAGCGTCGACCTCCAGCGATGGCCTCCAGCGTCGGCCTCCAGCGCCGGCCTCCAGCGTTGTCCTCCAGCGATGACCTCCAGCGATGACCTTCAGTGACGACCTCCAGCGCTGGACTTAGGTTCCGGCCTCCAGCGTCGTCCTCAGCGCTGGACTTAGGCTCCGACCTCCAGCGACGGCCTCCAGCGCTGGACTTTGGCTTCGGCCTCCAGCGACGGCCTCCAGCGCTGGACTTTGGCTCCGGCCTCCAGCGTCGGCCTCCAGTGCTTTTTTGCTTGCACAATGACTAGTCTCATACAACAGATCCCGTGATTCAAGGTCTACTGCCGTGCACCTCAATCATTGAAATCATGGGCAAGTGTTAGCTCGTTCAGCAGTTACCGCTACAAGCGGCCCTCATCCAGCAACGGCTTAACCACTTGCCGTTCGGTGAAACTTATCCCAACGAGGAAGATTCAACGGTTCCAACGGAACGAGGTAAACGGGACCCCAGACAGGTATAAAAAGAGGACCCGAGCTCAATGCTCGGGGAGCTCAATCTCTCTCTCTTTTAAGTTTCACTGATATACAACATTCCTGTTCTACAACCCACTGACTTGGGCGTCGGAGGGTCCCTACCGGAACCACCGGTCCGGAACTTTTTGCAGGCTCTAGAAGGAAGATGGCGACCTTTCTGCATCCCTGAAGGCCTGCGGAGATCTCAGCTCACCCGACGTTCATCGCAAGTGATTTGGCAGCAACAATAATTTATATGTTTAAAATTAAAGAAAGAAAGTATGAGCATGATCTTCACCACTCAACACAGTGAGAGAGAAGTTCATTACAGCCTAATGCTGTTTGAACTTGCATACGTTGCCGTGCAAGAACAAAAGAATTTATGGTGAAAGACTTTGCACTAGCGAAATATAAAGACCATCGTCTTGGAAACAAATGCTGCATTCTTCCTTCATAGTAAGTGTGCATTTATTTGGTGATCATTTTAGGTTCATCTCAGTGATCCTGAATCACTAATAATCCTATTTTAAGGTAATATGATCCTTAGTGATTAAAAATAATTATATTTTATATGAAATATTATAGTGATCAATGATAGCTAGTGATATAATATAACAATGTTTGGTATTTCATAAGAATCCAAGATTTCTAAAGATAAAATATCAAAGTTATGCTATAATATAATATGATTAATAACCTATAATATAATATAATATAATAATAAAACATATATTATATCTTATGTGGTATGTTATAATTTACTAATATAATACTATTAGAAGTGAATGAAGGTATATATATATATATATATATATATATATATATATATATATATATATATATATATATGACAGGCCATCCCATCTCCCTGTCCTCAGATTGAAGAAATGGAAACCAACATGAGGGGAAAATCCACGGGGCTTTTTAATCCTTTAATTTCCTTGCAAAAGTTCAGTGGATCTAACTATGTTATGGAAATTAATGCTATGCGCCATGGAGCTAACAGTACATACTTCCATCGCACAAGGCAGAGAATCAGGAGGAAGGGAAAAGCTACGGTCAGTATCCAAGGTAGTGTGCAAAAGAAGTAGGGTGGGTGCATCGTGGAAGAGGGAAAAGCTGGAGCCATGCATTCTTCTTCAACAATGGCACATCTCCGAGCCTTGGGTAAATTAGTTCTATTTTTTTTCGTGCTTTAAGAATCATGCAGCCTAAGCTCCGGTTCTCTCAGACTTCTGTGCTTTAAGATTTGTGCTGTTCTTTGCTTCTTCCCCGATCTTCCGGCGATCGTCGTCGTCTGGTCTTTGCCGCGGTTCAGGTGCTCCTCTTTGATCTCTCCGTCCTTCCTATGGCCTCGGATGCGGCTAATGTTGGCCGGGCTTCCGGGAGGGTCGCGGCGGAAGGAGGGTTCGTTTGGGTGGCTTCGTCCCCGTCGCCGGCCACTGTGGCGAGGTTGGAGGATGCCTTCCCTGAGGTGGTGACCCTCCCAGCTGAGGAGCTTGCTGAGGAGGTGGCCGGGTGGATGCAGACAGCCATCATCGCTCGCTCCTATCATCGGTGGGTTCCGGCGGATGCATTTCTCAGGGAATTTCGGCGCGCCGGAGTTCCGGGAGAAATTGTTCCGACCAGCATGGCCTTCCGTTGCCATGTCTTTCGCTTCGAATCTCCCGAAGCTCGGGAGTTAGTGATGCAACGGCCGTGGGTTATCAACGGTCAGGTTATTGGCATCGATGGATGGCGGCCGGATTTCGCTCCGGCTGAGGACTCAATCTCGTCGGCATTGGTCTGGGTCCGGCTGCCGAACCTTCCCTTGAGTTCTGGAAAGCTGATTTCCTCAAATCTATACTGGCTATGGCGGGGGAATTCGTCTGTCCTGATGCTGCTACCCTGGCGAGAAGCAGAGGAGGTGGCTTCGCTCGGGTCTGTATGCGGATCGACCTTTCTCGTCCTCTTCGTCCAAGAGCTCGAGTGCAAGGTCTCAACCAGAGGTTTTGGCAACAATTCTCTTACGAGAACCTTCAAGGGATATGCTGGAACTGCGGTTCGCTTCATCTGGGAGGTCCCTGCTCTCTCCCGTCTCGTTCGGCTGAGGAGGATTCGGCTTCGGCTTCCGTTTTTGGGCCCTGGATTTCAGCTGTGAGGCAGCGGAGAGATGCTCCTGGATCTCAGCCTGTGGGAAGGAGAAGCTCTCTTCCGAATGTGTCTGCGTCTTCTGCAGCCTTCGTCTCTGCTTCTCCTTCCTCAGTGGATGGGCTTCGCCCTGGGTCAGAGGGCCGGCGTGATGTTTGGAATTCTCCGGTGAAGGTGGCTCGCCGGCTGTTATCCTCATCCAAGATGACCGCTGAAGGGTCGGGCGTTGCGTTGATTCAGCCGGGGAAGAAGAAGTCCCCCTTCTCTTTAAGGAAGGGAGGTGTGCCTGGGGGTGCCGTATTGAAACCCTGTGATCAGGAGCAGCAGCCAATGAATAATGAAAGTTCCTGTGATCCTCCTCTGAACAGTGTGGTGATGACTTCCAATCCCTTCTCCTCTCTTGATCTGGAGCTGGGAGCTGAAGGCCACATGGACTGTAGGGATGGGTTCCCGGGTTCTCTGAAGCGGGTCAGACCGGAGGTGACAATGTCTCCAAGGTCTTTTCCTAAATCGGTGCTCCGGAGGGAAAAAGGAAAGGCCTCTGTGATTAAAAAAGGGGGGGCACATCTTTTCCTCGTGTCGGACTTGACTTACTCCCTTGTGGCCAGAATGGTGACCTTGTTCGGTCAAGGGGGCAGTCTAACCAGGGTTCTGGGCCCTTTGCGGAGGAGATTGACGGATGTCCTGTTGGTCAGGGTCCTGGTTCCATGTCAAACGGTTCTGCTTTGGAGATGGATGGGCCGCTGGTCTGTTCAGATCTTCAGTCTAATGTTTGCCCTCCGTTGGTAGGGGTATTGCTGACAGCATTATGATGGAGGACCGTGGAGGGGTCCAGCTTCTCCCAGTCTGTAAATGAGGATTCTTCTGTGGAATGTAAGAGGTGCTCGTAAGCCATCCTTTCGTTCCTCTTTTGGAAGATTGTTGCAGCTGCATAAGTTTGATATATGTGTCCTTTTGGAAATGAGACTGTCGGGTGAGAGTCTGGCACGGTTTCGTAAGAAGATGGCCCGATCTTGGTCCACTTATGCCGTGGAGGCTGAAGGATTGTCAGGAGGTATGCTGGTTCTTTAGCGTTCCACTGCGGTTACGATTGATGCTTTTCATCAGTGTAGTCAGCAGATAAGTATGATTGTCTCTGAAGGTGCTTCTGACCCTTGGCTTTTATCGGCTGTCTACGTCAGTACTGACTATCGGGAGAGAAGGATTCTCTGGTCTGAACTTCGTTCCCTTCTTGATCAAGGTATTCCTTCTATTATTGCTGGGGATTTCAATTGCATTACGGAGCCTAATGAGAAACGAGGGGGTAGACGGGTTACTGGCTCAGCTGACATAACTGAATTCAGATCTTTCATTGATTCTGCTGGATTGCTGGATTTGGGATACTCTGGACCCCAATTTACATGGTGTAATAATCGGCAGGGTTCTGCTCGTGTTTGGGAGAGGCTGGATAGAGTTATGGCTACAGCTCAGTGGCTTCATTTGTTCCCTGCGGTTACCGTCACTCACCTTTCTAGAATTGCTTCTGATCACTGCCCTATTTTGATCTCCACGGAGGTTGTTCAGCATCAGCGCAAGCAGTTCAGATTTGAGTAGTATTGGACTGCCCATTCAGCTGCTCGTGCTATTATTCATCACATCTGGCATCTCCCTGTCAGGGGTAATGCAGTTTATCGTTTATCTCGTCGTCTTAAGATGACCAGGCATAGATTATCCAGATGGAGTAGAGTGGAGCTGGGGGATTTGGTCAGACATATTGAACAGTTAGAAAGTGATATTAGCGCTCTACAGGCTAAGGAAGATCAGGACAGATTTTTGTAGGCCTCGGACCTCTATTCTCTCCAGGATAAGCTTGCTCAGCATCACTCTCTTCTTTGGCAGCAGGAGGTTTATTGGTGGCAGCGATCCAGGGCTCAGTGGATCTGTGATGGCGATCGTAATACCAGATTTTTCCATCAGGCTACTCTGAAGCGGCGTGCTGCCAATAGGATTCGGAGATTAGTAGATGATGAGGGGAATACTCAGAAGGATACCCAATCTATTAGGGAGATGATTCTTCATTTTTTCCAGTCTAGATGGGCTGATTCTTTTGGTGCGGGGGGGTCGGTAATTCCGGTTTCAGATTCTGTGAAAGTATCTTCCTTGGATAACAGTATGCTGGCCAGATCTATTTATGCGGACGAGATTAGGGCGGCCCTTTCGGACCTTGGCCCGGATAAGGCTCCTGGGCCTGATGGGTTTCCGCCTTTCTTTTATCGTCATTATTGGGACATTGTGGGTCAGGAGGTGGTATTGGCAATTCAGTCTGTTTTCCTGGCTAAACAAATTCCTGCGGAATGGAATCAGACCTTTATTTCTTTGGTGCCTAAGCGTCCTGATGCCTCCCTTCCTCAGCATTTTGGCCCATTAGTCTTTGCACTACTCTCTATAAGGTCTGTGCTCGGCTTTTGGCTCGTCGTCTTTCTTTGGTGATTCCTCGCCTAATTTCAGCTGAACAAGGGGCGTTTATTAGAGGGCGTTCTATTTCAGATAATATTCTCATTGCCCAGGAATTTATGTTTGATTTGCAGAGAGCTCCGGCCAGGAGAAGTCTTATGGCTGTTAAACTTGATATGGAGAGAGCCTATGACAGACTGAATTGGGCCTTTTTGCACCGCTCTCTTACGGAGTTTGGTTTTGATAGCTTGTTCATTCAGTGGATTATGGCTTGTGTAACATCCTAAAAACCTTGTAATCTATGGCATTTTCAGTTAAAAATGAAAGTCAGAAAGTTTTCTTGAAATATGGGTGTGTTGGCCTTTTGATAAATGTAAAGAGAAGAAATTTTGGAGTAAATAAGTATATTTCTAAATGTTAATGAGTCTGATTTGAGAAATTGAGAGACTTAAGTTTAATGGGTTTAAATCACAAGAAAAATCAAGTTTAGTTTGAGTTTTATCCTAAAATGACGTTTTTAGTGGTTGGAGTCGACTCTAATCAGAGTGGAGTCGACTCCGGCACGGTTTTAAACTTTCGGCACGCTTAGGAGTCGACCCCTGCAGTGCTGGAGTCGACTCCTACTTTTCAGGAGTCGACCCCTACTTTTCTGGAGTCGACCCCTACTTCTGCTCGAGCCGACTCGCAATCTGTTCGAGCCGACTCCGCGACGGCAGGTTTTTCTGAGTTAAATCTTGAGAAATTCATATTTAATCCGTTTCAAGTCCGATTTGGATGCCGTTTGAACCGTTGGATTTCTAAAATCGAGTTCTTCAAGATGGTAAAGTCTTTTCTTAGAAATGTTACATAAAAGTATAGATTTAAGCGAAAAAGGATGATCTGGGCTATAAATCTATTAAAAAAATGCTATATCAGGGGCAAAATGGGAAAAGGCTCCGATGTCAATTGCAAATTGTGTTAAGGGCAACTTAGGAAAGAAAATATAAGGGCAAAATAGCATGGTTATAAGTGAGCCACGTGTTTTCCAAAAAGCGTGTGTTAAGAGTGTGTGAGGGTAAAAGGGAGATTTGGCATGCCTTAACCCTTAAGTTTCCTATGACTTGGTCCCCAAGTCATTAGAGAAAAAGGGGAACGTGGGTTCAGCCAGAGAAAAGAAAGAAAGAAAGAAGAGGAGAAAAGAGAGGAAAAGGAAGAAGAAGAAGAAGAAAGGAGGAAGAAAGAGAAAGGGAAAGGGAAGCTTGGGGTTTGTGCTCGACTCCAGGTAAGCTATAGCTTCCCTAGATCTTGTATGACTTTAGATTTTCTTAGATTAGTGTATTTTGAGGTAATAGTAGAAGTAATCTTGAGTAGAGATAGGGTGGAAGAAAATAATGAGATATTAGAGGATAGATCATGTATGCATGCATGGTTCATGGGAAAACCTCGTGTGGAGGTAATCCTAATAGCTATTGTATCTGTATGTTGACGTAGGTCAAGAGGGTTATTCCAGGGAGCCGAAATACCAGAGTTGAGTACCAGTTGTACCAGTCGAGGAGTAACCTACTAAGGTGAGTGGATTTCTCATCTAGCAATGAGAGGTTAATTTGAGCTAGTATAATGAGATTTATACCTAGTTATGGTATGTTATGTTTAGAGTATTATGTATGTTTTAAATATGAGAAATGAGAACCTAGTATATGATAATCTGATAAATGAGTTTTGAGCATAAACACATAAGCATGAGTTTCGATGAGGGAATTTTTAATGTATACATGGCATATTTGCATGATAAAGCTTTACAAATGATGTATGAGTCATACTGAGCATCAGGCAGCTAGGGGGCTGATCACCCTTTAGACTGTACTGTAGCATGAGCATTGCACACTACTATCGAGCCGGCACCTCCTTGCGAACAGATCGTACGATGAACCCCAGAATCAGGGGTGAGTGCATGCCTAACCAGGCCAGTGGGGCTGGTTGTGAGCAGCCCGTGGGGGCATGAATCATAGCTCAGTGGAGCTGATTACTATATATAGCCCGTGGGGGCAGAGAGAAAACCCGAGGTTCCAGGGTTAAGGAACAAAGCACTTTGCCAGGTGAACCGCACGGGTAAGGGGTGCTATTTGTGCGGGGATCCTGTTGCTAGTCACGCACCCGATGAGAGTACACCTACAGAAGGGCGACTGTAGGGTGGTACCTCAGAGGCATTACACACACAGCCCAGCATCATGAGATCTAAAAGCATATGTTGTGATATAAAAAGGGCCAATGGGCCAAATAGTTATCCCGAGAGGGAGAGCTTACTTGAGATGCCAGTGGGCAAGCAGATCCTGATGGGAGTCTGGGTTGTAGATAAAGAATGCATATCTTCATATTGTAATGCATGAAGTTTTATTTTAATGAGTTATCTTTCAGTGAAGAGTTATTATAGAGTATTCCAGTACTGATATGTTATTTGAAGAATAAGCTACATTTTATTTTATCTGATATCATGTTAAAAATGTACTTTGAGTTGTACAAGTTAAATAGTTTCAGCATACGATTGAAATTAAGAGGTTATGGTTCTCTATTTCTCCATAGTTAGATGGTTATCCAGTCACTGGGACTTAGGTCTCATCCCTCTATGATTTAAATGTTCTTTCAGATCAGTGAGTATTTCTGCCAGGATCACAAGATAACAGGACAGGACCCTTAGCTGGTGAAGCTTGCTTGGATGCAAGAGTGTTAAATGCTAGCCTTGTATATTGAGAGAGTGTGGTTTGATAATTGTATTTTGTATATGTGTATGTGTACAGTGGGATGTAATGATGTTTTAGACCTTTTTGGATATGAATACGAGACTTATGTTTTGGAGAAATTATGAGCATGATGTGTGCACTTAGGATTTTAATGTCGAATGTGAATGTGATCTTGTAAACTGCCTGAGGAATGTCATGAAAAATATTATCTGAGCAGGTTGATGCTTAATGTTGATTGGGTGATTTGTGTATATAATTGAGATGAAAATGAAAAGTTTTTAACAGGATGTGTTTTCGTGTGTCTGCCACTTATGATAATTAGTTGGGGTTCTCTAGCTCTTTATGGAGCGCTACATAAAGACTAGTAAAACTCTATCCGATTACCACAAGTGTGCAGGTGTGCTGTCGGTGGCCCCAGAGAGGAGGGGGAGCTGACAAGTTTTGGTATCAGAGCCCTAGGTTATTAGGTCCTAGGGGAATAAGTATGAGTATGAGTCTAGGATGATTGAATGTTTTATGATTATAGCTATTGAATGATGAAACTGATGTAATGAATAATGTCTTGTAGGACGATTACTACAAAGGCATCTAGAGAGACAGAGCAATCTTCAGGCAGGGATAGAAGCAAAGGTCAAAGTAGATTCAGAAGGTCAGTTAGAAGAAGTCAAATTGATAGAATGGCTTCTAGTGATTCCACCGAGCCAGTATCTAAGGAGGCTAGAGTGGGGGCATCTCCAGAGCAGATGCCAGAGTCTTCTTCACAGTCTATTACCCCTGTGCCAGTAGACCCATCTCGAGTACAGACTCAGGGGCCTAGTATGTCAGAGTTGGTAGGCATGATTACTCAGGCTGTGGTAGCAGCTGTGGGTGCTAGTTCTAGCCTTCCATCTAAAAATACTGAGGTTGTGAGGAATGTGGAAAGAGCCAGAAAGTTAGGGGCTCTGGAGTTCCAGGGAACTACTGATCCTATTCAGGCCGGGGCATGGCTGCAGAGGATCGAGAGAGTATTTGATGTGATGGGATGCTCTGAGGAGCAGAGGCTGAGTATTGCCACCTTTTTACTGGAGGGTAGAGCCCAGAGTTGGTGGAGATCTATTCAGGGCAGGCAGCCCCAGGGAGTGGAGTTGACATGGGAAAATTTTAGAAGAGAATTTCATCAGCAATATTATTCTGAGATTTATAGGGATCAGAAGAGGAGGGATTTCCTTTGTCTGACTCAGGGGAGGATGTCCGTGGCAGATTATGAAGCCACTTTTGTGGAGTTATCTCAGTTTGCTAGGGCCTTGGTGGCTGATGAGAGGGAGAGATGTCGACTATTCCAGGATGGGTTGAATCTCCCTATTAAAGCCAAGACCTGTATGCAGACCTACAATAATTACTCTGAGTTGGTGCAGGGAGCACTCAAAGCGAGGAGATTGAAAAAGAATATATGAGTAGGAGGCAGGATAGAATGAAAAGAAGTGCTCCTAGTATTCTTCTGCTCCGGGAGGGACTCAGCCATTTAAGAAACCCCAGAGGACTGGACAGTTTTATTCTGGGTTTAGAGCCCCTGGTGATGTGGGCAGAGGATCCGTATCTGTGTCAGCATCTAGCCCAGTTCAAAGAAAGCCTTATGTGGGTGTGCCTCAGGTTGCCTCCAGCAGGGTGTCTGGTGATGTAGGGGAGCAGGGTCGTCCTTCTGGTGGAGGGAGAAATATACCCCCATGTAATGTATGTGGAAAACTTCATTTGGGAGAATGTAGGAGGGGCAATAAGGGATGTTATATTTGTGGTGATCTAGGTCACCTGAAGAGAGATTGCCCTAGGAGAGGGCAGCAGGCTGGTGGGCTTCCTCAGGGGCCAGTAATGCCAAGGGGACAGCCTAGTAGGAGGGTGATGGTAGTGTTGTGGCTTCAGCCAGTCAGGTGGGGCCTAATGTTAATCAGCCAGGAGGGTCATCCAGTATTCCGAGAGCCGAGGCCAGAGTGTTTGCCATGACCAGACAGGAGGCTCAGATTGATCCTGATGTGGTGACAGGTATGCTACCCATCGATAATCATGATGCTTATATTTTAATTGATTCTGGATCTACGCATTCATTTATCTCATGTGAGTTTGCTAAGCATCTAGTTAGAGATGTGGGCCAGTTGGGTAGTCAGTTGGTAGTATCTATGCCCGTAGGGAGGCCTTTTATAGCAGACCAAGTGTATAGAGGTTGTGATATTTCTGTGGGGAGTCAGAAATTAGCAGCAGATTTGATTCCTTTGAGGTTGAAAGAGTTTGATGCCATTTTGGGGATGGATTGGCTATCTGTGCATAGAGCCAGAGTAGATTGCTTAAGGAAGGAGGTGATGTTGCAAACTTCTGATGATAGAGAGTCTGTTTTGTTGGTGATAGGAGGGGGTTACCCTCAGGAGTGATTTCAGCTCTGTCAGCCAATAGAATGCTAGCAAAGAGATGTGAAGCCTATTTAGCTTGTGCAGTGAGCCTAGAGGGCAATGGTTTAGAGCTGACGAATATCCCTGTGGTAAGGGATTTTTCAGATGTATTTCCTGAGGAGTGCCAGGGTTACCTCCTGACAGAGGATTTGATTTCAGTATAGATCTAGCCCCAGATACCAGACCAATAGCCAGGGCACCTTATAGAATGGCTCCAGTTGAATTGAAAGAATTGAAAAGTCAGTTACAAGAATTATTGGATAAAGGGTTTATTAGACCCAGTATATCACCATGGGGTGCACCAGTGTTGTTTGTGAAGAAAAAGGATGGTACCTTGAGGTTGTGTATAGACTATAGACAGTTGAACAAGGTGACCATTAGAAACAATTATCCATTGCCAAGGATCGATGATTTGTTTGATCAGCTGCAGGGGGCAGCAGTGTTTTCAAAGATTGATCTGAGATCTGGGTATCATCAATTGAGAATAAAGAATGAGGATATATCTAAGACTGCTTTCAGGACCAGATATGGTCATTATGAGTTCTTGGTAATGCCATTTGGCTTGACAAATGCTCCAGCTGCTTTTATGGGTCTGATGAATCAAGTATTTCAAGAGTATCTAGATAAATTTGTGATAGTATTCATTGATGACATCTTGATTTATTCTAGAAGTAGTGAAGAGCATGAACAGCATCTGAGGACAGTTTTGCAGATATTAAGAGAAAAGCAATTATATGCAAAGTTTAGTAAAAGTGAATTTTGGCTGGATGAGGTAAAGTTCTTGGGACATGTAGTTTCAGCCAAAGGTATTATGGTAGATCCTCAAAAGATTGAAGCTATAGTAAATTGGGTATCACCTACCAATCAGACTGAGGTGAGGAGTTTCTTGGGGTTAGCAGGATATTATAGAAGATTTATAGAAAATTTCTCGATTTTGGCTTCTCCTATGACTAAGCTGCTTAGAAAGAATATCAAGTTTGATTGGTCAAATGAATGCCAGAAGAGTATGGATGAATTGAAAAGGAGATTAACCTCAGCCCCAATCCTAATACTACCTGATAGTGCCAGTGATTATGTGATCTATAGTGATGCCTCATTGAAGGGTTTGGGGTGTGTTTTAATGCAGAATGGGAAAGTAGTGGCTTATATATCTAGACAGTTGAGATCCCATGAAAAGAATTACCCCACCCATGATTTGGAGTTAGCTGCTGTTATATTTGCATTGAAGGTTTGGAGGCACTACTTGTATGGAAGAAGATGCCAGATATTTACTGATCATAAGAGCTTGAAATATATTCTGACCCAGAAGGAATTGAATTTAAGGCAGAGAAGATGGATTGAATTGATTAAAGACTATGATTGCACTATTGAGTATCACCCAGGGAAAGCTAATGTTGTGGCTGATGCCTTGAGTCGAAAGTCTATGGCCACATTGGCTTCTATCAGAACCGTACAGCTACCCTTGATGATTGAGTTAAGGAGGTTAGATGCAGAGCTAGCTGTAGAAGAATCAGGAGCCTTGTTGGCTACTTTCAGAGTGAGACCCCAAATGCTAGAAGAAATAAGAGAAGCTCAGTTGCTAGATCTACATTTGCTTAAAGCTAGAGATTTAATTCAGAGTGGGTCTCAGTCAGAGTTTTCTGTTAGAGGTGATGGAGTGTTATTATTCAAGGGCAGAGTTTGTGTGCCAGCTGTGGAATCAGTGAAAGATCAGATTTTAAGGGAAGCACATAGCTCAGCTTATTCAATGCATCCAGGTAGTACTAAGATGTATAGAACTATCAAACAGAATTACTGGTGGAATGGTATGAAAAAGGAGATAGCTGAGTATGTATCTAAGTGTTTGGTGTGTCAGCAGATTAAGGCTGAACATCAGTGTCCAGCTGGAAAGCTTCAGCCTCTGTTTGTGCCAGAGTGGAAGTGGGAGCATATAACTATGGATTTCGTTGTAGGACTCCCAAAGACCAGAAGGGGCAATGATGCTATATGGGTGATAGTTGATAGATTGACTAAGTCTGCTCATTTTCTGCCATTAAGATTGTCTTTACCTTGGATAGATTAGCAGAATTATATGTGCATGAAATTGTGAGTAGGCATGGTGTGCCAGTATCGATAGTATCAGATAGAGATCCAAGGTTCACATCTCAATTTTGGGCAGAATTACAGAAAGCTTTGGGGACTAAATTGAGGTTCAGTACAGCATTTCATCCCCAAACCGATGGTCAGTCAGAAAGAACCATCCAGACACTGGAGGATATGCTGAGAGCTTGTGTCATGGAATTTTCTGGTAGCTGGGATGATCATCTACCTTTGATAGAGTTTGCTTACAATAACAGCTACCATTCTAGCATTGATATGGCACCATATGAGGCCTTGTATGGGAGAAAATGTAGAACTCCAGTGTGTTGGGATGAGGAGGGAGAGAGAAGGCTGTTAGGCCCTGAGTTAGTGCAGCTTACAGCAGATCAAGTTAAAATTATAAGAGCTAAATTAAAGGCAGCCCAGGATAGACAGAAGAGCTATGCAGATAAAAAGCATAGAGAGGTAAAGTTTGAGGTTGGAGATAGAGTCTTTCTGAAGGTATCTCCTTGGCGAGGTATTATGAGATTTGGAAAGAAAGGCAAGTTGAGTCCCAGGTATATTGGACCCTATGAAATTCTGGAAAGAGTTGGGACACTAGCTTATAGATTGGCTTTACCTCCAGAGTTATCTCAGATTCATAATGTATTTCATGTATCAATGCTTAGGAGGTATGTGCCAGATTCCTCTCATGTGATTCAGTCTGAGACTATAGAGTTACAGGGGGATTTATCATTTGCAACAGAACCAGTGAAGATCTTGAGTAGGGAGATTAAGCAGCTCCGCAGTAAAAGAATTCCGTTAGTTAAGGTGCAATGGTTAAATCATCAAAAAGAGGAGGCTACATGGGAGCGAGAGGATGAGATGAGATTTAAGTACCCCCATCTATTTGAAAATATATCTAGCTAAATTTCGAGGACGAAATTTCTTAAGAGGGGGAGAATTGTAACATCCTGAAAACCTTGTAATCTATGGCATTTTCAGTTAAAATGAAAGTCAGAAAGTTTTCTTGAAATGGGTGTGTTGGCCTTTTGATAAATGTAAAGAGAAGAAATTTTGGAGTAAATAAGTATATTTCTAAATGTTAATGAGTCTGATTTGAGAAATTGAGAGACTTAAGTTTAATGGGTTTAAATCACAAGAAAAATCAAGTTTAGTTTGAGTTTTATCCTAAAATGACGTTTTTAGTGGTTGGAGTCGACTCTAATCAGAGTGGAGTCGACTCCGGCACGGTTTTAAACTTTCGGCACGCTTAGGAGTCGACCCCTGCAGAGCTGGAGTCGACCCTACTTTTCAGGAGTCGACCCCTACTTTTCTGGAGTCGACCCCTACTTCTGCTCGAGCCGACTCCAATCTGTTCGAGCCGACTCCGCGACGGCAGGTTTTTCTGAGTTAAATCTTGAGAAATTCATATTTAATCCGTTTCAAGTCCGATTTGGATGCCGTTTGAACCGTTGGATTTCTAAAATCGAGTTCTTCAAGATGGTAAAGTCTTTTCTTAGAAATGTTACATAAAAGTATCGATTTAAGCGAAAAAGGATGATCTGGGCTATAAATCTATTAAAAAAATGCTATATCAGGGGCAAAATGGGAAAAGGCTCCGATGTCAATTGCAAATTGTGTTAAGGGCAACTTAGGAAAGAAAATATAAGGGCAAAATATCATGGTTATAAGTGAGCCACGTGTTTTCCAAAAAGCGTGTGTTAAGAGTGTTTGAGGGTAAAAGGGAGATTTGGCATGCCTTAACCCTTAAGTTTCCATGACTTGGTCCCCAAGTCATTAGAGAAAAAGGGGAACGTGGGTTCAGCCAGAGAAAAGAAAGAAAGAAAGAAGAGGAGAAAAGAGAGGAAAAGGAAGAAGAAGAAGAAGAAAAAGGAGGAAGAAAGAGAAAGGGAAAGGGAAGCTTGGGGTTTGTGCTCGACTCCAGGTAAGCTATAGCTTCCCTAGATCTTGTATGACTTTAGATTTTCTTAGATTAGTGTATTTTGAGGTAATAGTAGAAGTAATCTTGAGTAGAGATAGGGTGGAAGAAAATAATGAGATATTAGAGGATAGATCATGTATGCATGCATGGTTCGTGGGAAAACCTCGTGTGGAGGTAATCCTAATAGCTATTGTATCTGTATGTTGACGTAGGTCAAGAGGGTTATTCCAGGGAGCCGAAATACCAGAGTTGAGTACCAGTTGTACCAGTCGAGGAGTAACCTACTAAGGTGAGTGGATTTCTCATCTAGCAATGAGAGGTTAATTTGAGCTAGTATAATGAGATTATACCTAGTTATGGTATGTTATGTTTAGCAGAGTATTATGTATGTTTTAAATATGAGAAATGAGAACCTAGTATATGATAATCTGATAAATGAGTTTTGAGCATAAACACATAAGCATGAGTTTCGATGAGGGAATTTTTAATGTATACATGGCATATTTGCATGATAAAGCTTTACAAATGATGTATGAGTCATACTGAGCATCAGGCAGCTAGGGGGCTGATCACCCTTTAGACTGTACTGTAGCATGAGCATTGCACACTACTATCGAGCCGGCACCTCCTTGCGAACAGATCGTACGATGAACCCCAGAATCAGGGGTGAGTGCATGCCTAACCAGGCCAGTGGGGCTGGTTGTGAGCAGCCCGTGGGGGCATGAATCATAGCTCAGTGGAGCTGATTACTATATATAGCCCGTGGGGGCAGAGAGAAAACCCGAGGTTCCAGGGTTAAGGAACAAAGCACTTTGCCAGGTGAACCGCACGGGTAAGGGGTGCTATTTGTGCGGGGATCCTGTTGCTAGTCACGCACCCGATGAGAGTACACCTACAGAAGGGCGACTGTAGGGTGGTACCTCAGAGGCATTACACACACAGCCCAGCATCATGAGATCTAAAAGCATATGTTGTGATATAAAAAGGGCCAATGGGCCAAATAGTTATCCCGAGAGGGAGAGCTTACTTGAGATGCCAGTGGGCAAGCAGATCCTGATGGGAGTCTGGGTTGTAGATAAAGAATGCATATCTTCATATTGTAATGCATGAAGTTTTATTTTAATGAGTTATCTTTCAGTGAAGAGTTATTATAGAGTATTCCAGTACTGATATGTTATTTGAAGAATAAGCTACATTTTATTTTATCTGATATCATGTTAAAAATGTACTTTGAGTTGTACAAGTTAAATAGTTTCAGCATACGATTGAAATTAAGAGGTTATGGTTCTCTATTTCTCCATAGTTAGATGGTTATCCAGTCACTGGGACTTAGGTCTCATCCCTCTATGATTTAAATGTTCTTTCAGATCAGTGAGTATTTCTGCCAGGATCACAAGATAAACAGGACAGGACCCTTAGCTGGTGAAGCTTGCTTGGATGCAAGAGTGTTAAATGCTAGCCTTGTATATTGAGAGAGTGTGGTTTGATATTGTATTTTGTATATGTGTATGTGTACAGTGGGATGTAATGATGTTTTAGACCTTTTTGGATATGAATACGAGACTTATGTTTTGGAGAAAATTATGAGCATGATGTGTGCACTTAGGATTTTAATGTCGAATGTGAATGTGATCTTGTAAACTGCCTGAGGAATGTCATGAAAAATATTATCTGAGCAGGTTGATGCTTAATGTTGATTGGGTGATTTGTGTATATAATTGAGATGAAAATGAAAAGTTTTTAACAGGATGTGTTTTCGTGTGTCTGCCACTTATGATAATTAGTTGGGGTTCTCTAGCTCTTTATGGAGCGCTACATAAAGACTAGTAAAACTCTATCCGATTACCACAAGTGTGCAGGTGTGCTGTCGGTGGCCCCAGAGAGGAGGGGGAGCTGACAGCTTGCATTCAGACGCGTCCTTTTCTATAATTATTAATGGAGTCCGACCAGATTCTTTCACTCTACTGTGGGGATCCGACAGGGTTGCCCTTTATCCCCTTTGTTGTTTATTCTAGCTGTGGATGATCTGTCTCGGGCTTTCCATCAGGCTCAGAGAGATCAGAGGATAGCCCCATTTATGGCTGGTGCGGAGGGCCCTTGGTTTCCCATCTCCTGTTGCGGATGACTGCATTCTCCTAGGCCAGGCTTCTATTGTTAATGCATCGTCTTTCTATTCTATTATCCAGCGATATTGTCAGGCTTCGGGCCAGAAGGTTAATTTTCTAAAGTCCACTATATGTTTCAGCCCGAAGACTCCTAGATCTATCAGGGAAGCCATTATTTTTATCGGGAATTTCTACTCAGGCAGACAGATTGATGTATTTGGGGATTCCTATCACAGGAAGACGTCCCCGCTGCTCTGATTACTATGAGCTTGAGAGGAGGATTCATCAGCGTATGGAGGGGTGGCAGGTTACTGGCCTTTCGATGATGGCCAGGATTATTATTATGCTCGGTTCTCTCCTCCCTTCCCATGTACCTTCTGTCTAATTCTATTATTCCTATTACTTGTCTTAAGAGGATTGAAAGAAGTTTCCGTGATTTTCTGTGGGCTTCTACGCAAGAAGGTCATGGTATGCATCTTCTATCCTGGGAAACTGTCTGCATGCCTATCCAAGACGGCAGGCTTGGGATCCAGTCTCTGATTGTTAGAAGGGATGCCCTTCTTGCCAGACATACTTCTAGATTCCTTCTGGAGCTGCATTGCCTTTGGAGTACCATGATGTGTGCTAGGTATGGTGCCTGGATGCCGGATTCTTATATCAGGCCACCTCATGGTTGCTCCTCTTTTTGGAAGGAAGTTTGCAGATTTGGTCAGGCTATCAGGGGTAATGTTACGTGTATGATGGGATGGATCATCTATTGATGTTATTCAGGATATTGGTTTTCTGATATTCCTCTCTCACGATGGCCCTCTTTTATTAGTATTGACATCCCTTATAACCTTCGGGTAAAGGATTTGATTCTTCTGATCCCCCTGCCTGAC
>UESW01004572.1:781923-793996 GCA_900491605.1 Calamus simplicifolius | reverse complement strand
GTGCAAAGTCATATCCTTTCTCTTTTCGTTGTGTGCATCTTCCCATTCATCTGCGGTTGGTAGAACTATAGGACTCCCATTAACTCATCCGCCTTCTTGTTATTCAAATAGGTCCTCTCTCTAGTTCACCAATAAAGTTCTGTATAGAAATAAGGAAAAAGTGGCATGTTGGCACACTTAACTAACCGACTCCTTCCCATACGAGAAGACCAATAAAAGGAGGAAGCGAAAGCTGAGAAATGGGTCTATACTATACTTTACTACTCTCACAGGAGAACGGGAAATGCGGAGAGTTTGCCTTTTCACTCCGGTCGGCTTTCAGTGAAAGCGTACGAACATTGGCTTTGTGAGTTAGACTTTGAACTGAACCATATGGGCCACTTGCTAAGGACGCTGTTTCTAGCTTTTAAGTCACCATTGACGTCAACTTTCGACGAGCAAAAGAGCAAGAGGGCTTTGATTCACAGAAGGATGACATACGAAAACGTGCCAGGAATTCAGCCAAAAGAGATACTTGAGCAGAAGGCCATGGATCAGAGAAGAAAAGTCACCTATCTGTGCCTATTGGGAATCGGGTGAGAGCACTCCGCAATTAAGCCATTATCTATACTCCTAAAGCTCTATCTATAAGCTCTATCTATCCTCTAAAGCTTACTCTCCTTTGGCTCTTTTTGGCAGGGCTTACTCTTTTTTTGGCTGGCTTCGGCTAGAGGACTGTTGGGTTCACCTCAGCCTTATCATCTTGAGTTGGGAGATGACTTACTACTTCGAAAGGAGATTTTTTTTTCCCTAGTGAAAGGTCAGTTAGTGCAAGGAGAGAATCAACCACTCGTGAGCCTTCTAGTGCTAAAAACGAAGGTTGAGGAGCTCTGTGCTCAAAAAAGAATGCAAGACGAGCGGATATACATCACCCTTATTATATTAACTTATATGAAGCAGTTAATAAGCAGGCACTCTTTCGTCAGTCATGCATAGCAGAATTAGGGAAAGATCTGTTATCGACATCAGATTGGAACCAGAATCTGGCTTTTTTTTGACTGACAACGGTCGAACTATTTACTGCACGTACCAAGTCCAGACTGAACTACACCCGCCTCTTATCCTCTTGTTGAGACCACTGTGCTTTCTGAACCCTTTGCTAGTCAATGAGAGCCTATTTTTGTCTTGTTGACCCACGAAAATGGGTCTGTCCTACTTTACCGCCGATGGAGTTACCACTATTTCTGGTCCAAAGCGGGGATTTTTGCATCTTTGCTGACTATTCTGGCCCTGTTCGCTTAGTCGCTGCATCTTTCCTCGCTGGGCTCGACTGACCAAAGGATAGTAATTAACAGTAAGCTGACTTTTTTGGGGTGGAAACTAAAATGGATTTTGTTTATTGATGCACCTGACTCGCTTGACTTTGATTGCCTGGCCGCCGCTTGATTCTTTTGGCATTCGACTAGTCATTCCCTCTATGCTTACTCTTTTTTGCTCCTTTTAGCGCTGACTCCTTTTTTTTGGTTTGGCTGGCTCCCTTACATAATGATGGATCGAGGCACTCTCTGTAGATTGATCGGTGAAAGTATACCTCACATGATGACTTTCAGCTAGGTAGCACCCGTATGGCTCACTCCCGTTACATAGCCGACTGGTAAGACCATGCTCTGACCGAAAGAGAGAAGAAAGCAGGGGATAGATGAAACGGATCTCGGTCCATAGTCAAGCCTCATTTCGCCTAAGCCCGATTACGGTATAGTAGAGGAAGATAGTAACGGGTACTACACTCGACGCACGGACCGTTCACTTTGTTTTTTCTGTAGATTCCGAAATACTCGATCGATTTCGACGGCATTGATGATGACGTTTCTTCTTTCCTATGCGACAAGTGGGCCGTCAGTCCTTTCTCTCTCTTGAGGGGGCACCGAAAGGGCTTTTTTCGACCTTAACCGATAATCCAACTTTGACCGGAATGAAAGAAGGCTGGGGAAAGCATCAAGACTTGAAAGTTTCAGACGACGACAAATCACTATAAGTGCTAGAAAGAAAAGAAAGAGTCAAGCAAGCCCTGTGTAACCGAATAGGAATAGCACTATCGTACCGTCAAAAGAATCAAAGAAAAAAAAGGATTAGCCGACTTTTGGTCTACACGTCAAAGATCTTCATGATCATCTTCCCGGATTAGGACCAAGTTTTTGCAAGTAAGTAAACAATTCTAAAGCTGACTCTCGATCTATGGGGCTCCTTTTGGTCAGTTGAAAACAGGAATGCTCCAATCGTCTCTTCAAGGGAGTGAACCTAATGGATACATATATATACTTATATAAGTATATCGAGGGTAGGTGATCATGATGTCGTAGACCGAGAGCCATATTCCGAAGAAGATCGGTAAACAATTTGACCAAAGAAAGAGTGAATAAGAAGCCGTGTACACAGGCTTAAGATGTTAGCATCAAGACTTAGGATATCGGTCAGCAAAGATCAAAGCTAGATCCAAGCTCAAAAAGAAGGTCTCTTCTCCTCTCGGCTAAGGCTTAAATCAAAAAGGAAAGAACCCTCCTGCCCCTCTCCTTATTGCTGAAGGAACGAATAGAACATGATTCCTTTCCCCATTCCCCAGGAAGAGAAGGCCTACCAAGAATCCAGCACTAGAAATGACCACGTCAACTTATCAATGTATTAATAATACATAAGATTGTACGGAGAATCGTGGACCATAAAAGGCTACTAACTATGCCATCAGTAATCGAGTCATAGCGCCGTGGCTAGAAGATCGTCGTCATTCTACACGCCTCTAAAAAAAAAGCATCGTCACAGTCTTCTTTTTTCGGAGTCAGAATTGCTTGCCTCGACTAGTGTGAAAGAGTGAGACAAACGAGACCAAGGCCATATAGAGTAAGTACATGAAAAATCAAAGGGATAGGGCACTCATTAACCTTTGCGCTAATAGAGAGGAATTGAGCCGCTCCATGCCAAAAGGTTGGTTCGTCATGCAGTCAATATCCAAAATATTCTATCGTTCATATTGACTGAAGGCGAGACTGTACACAGGTCGGACTGACTGGGCCAACAACTATGCACCTCCTAGCATTCGGTTGGACCATAACGTCAACCTACAGCGGAGCCGGGCAAGAGACAGGGCTTCGATTTGCCTCCCAAGATTCTCTGTTAGTGGGAAAGTTGAAAAAGGCTCTCGTTCAGTCATAGGAAGGTTTGCAAGAGCATCATCACAGAGGTTGCTTTTCAGCAAGCATTAGATGTGATAGTGTCAGAAAGAAAAAAAGCACTCAAAAAAAAAAGAGCATCTGTGGCAGAATAGACGAGAGTACCATTGATGTCGTTAGGATCAGGTACATCACAATCAGAAAGTCATCGGTCTACACGTCGAGCCCCAGTTTGTCTTAGGCGATTTGTCATGCTTTTGTATAGAACAGAATCAGCGCTTTTCGCTTACTCTCTATTGCTGACTTTCATTGGGGGCCTTTTTCTTCTTTATCCTTACGAACCGAACCGTAGAGGTTGACTCCCGTCTTTGCAAAAGACGACAAATGAGACCTCAGACCAGGAGTCTTCGGCTATGTCTTGCAGACTTGCTATTGCTGACTTAGGGAACCCCCGGCATTTCCACTGATTCTCAAGAAGGACTATTGACTCACTTTACATGACAAACTCTAATTGGTGATTTCCTTATTATCCGGTGCTCCCAAACATAGAGAAAGCCAGGATTTGTGTCTGACTGCTATGAACGGACTGATCGATTCAACGACTTTTTGATGACCCACCGCCTTCCCCCGGACCTTCCACTCTGTCTTCTAGACCCCCTGATCTCACCTCAAAAGAGCTTGTTGAGGATAGATACAAGTCTAGTGAATCAATGGAGGATGGGTTCTCTCCAAAGGTAGAGGGGACTACAATAGCACAATAGCCATGTGATCAACAAGGAGAAAGAACGACGACTCGGATCATCACTCATCTTGCTTGGAAAGCCATCTCTTTGAGTACCTCACCTTTTCCATCGAGTGATAGAGGAATCGAAGATTTTTCGGTAGGGGCATAAATACTACAGAGATTAGGAAGTTGATCAGTAGGGCTACTAGATCGTTGGCTGATTGGCCACCCACCCCTGCTTTTCGACGACTTTCCGTTTTCCTTCCTATTTGACTGATTGGACTCCCTCTCCTTCCTGCTATCAAAAGATTCAAGCCAGGTTCCATCAACAACCTGGGAAAAAGCAATGGCATAACTAGTTCCACTGAGCGGACTATCCAATTCGACTGAATCACCAAAGCCAGTTTGTTGCGAGTACTTTGTTCCTGACAGCAGCTTGAGCTGAGCCCATCACCCTCTTCCTGGCCGCGAATTCTTTATTGATTGCCTGAGGGACAGTTCGAAAGCGAAGCAGCAAAAGCACGTACTAATAGGTCCAACTTAGAGTAGTTATCCCTCCTTCTAACCTCGCAAAGGTGACCCATATGTCATATTGGGTTCTTGGTACCCCTTTGGTGGATCCTCTTTCACTTCCTCGCGCTATCTATCGACGTTTGAACGACTCAAAACGTCCCGTGGGTTTCCACTGCCTCTCTTATGGAAACTAAATACAAGTTGACTCCTGTCTATTGGTTGGGACACCCTGCATTCAGTCAGTAGACAAAAGTGCGTACCATATCCCTTCAGCCGAAGATTCTGTTGGTGGAACAAGAAGTGCTTCGAAAGCTTGGCAATTCATATAGGTTCAATGAGGATATCTGTAAAAGACTAAGTCAGCTGAAACCGCAGCTCCGTCGTTCCCTTTTCGGGTTTCATTCGATAAGTAAGTAGGTAAGTGGTTGACCCGGATGGGATCGCTCGTGAGCTCCCAGCGGAAAGACTTGCGTAGTCCGACCCACTGCGCCATACTAGCTGAAGAAATGGGGGTCGCATAGCTTTGCCATATTCTCAAAATGAAGATGTGGGCGGCCTATACCATTCCAAGAAAGGGTGGAGCCTTACGATATTTGACCGGGCAACCTGTTCTAACTGAACTGACTTAGTTCGCGTATCAAATAGTTGGATGAAAGGGGGTAATTACACGAACTTCACGGCTGCTTCCCCGCTCTCGCTAGTTGTCAAGTTTAAGCATGCCTTCCCGACTCCCCGCAGCTCCGAGCTGCTGGAACGAGACTACAAAGCGAATCCGGTGAGAGATAAGGCTTAAGAGAGAAGGTTGTCCCATGCCTTTCTTATGTGAACCTTGAGTCCTCCTCCTACCTCCGAGTGGTGAGTGGTTGCTGGCTGGAAGTTTTTTTTTATTCGACTGGTAGTGCCAGGTTATGTCTATCACTGATCTCTATGCGTGGCCCTGGGGAGGACCATTTTGGTCTGTTTGAACGCTCGTTTCGTCAGACCCCGAGTGTCGACGCGTTGAATGTGGTCGTTCAAAACGGAGTACTTAACCTCCTTATGCCTCCCCCGCCGGTAAAGTGTCTAAAGACCCTGCAATCTTCATTTTGATTGACCTTAATGATGCTATCAATCCGGTTTGACCGGCGACTCTGTTCATAGTCGAGAGATTTTCGAATGGAAATTTCGCAAAAGCGGGGTGCGCCTGCTCTTTTTTTCCCCGCGGGATCAAATGGTAGATCGATCAGCCGATAAACCACGCGGTTCGAATCCGCATCCCAGGCCGGCAAACTCGGTGAGGAAAGAGATCTCTATTATTGCGACTTTCTTATTCGTAGTACGAGACATGAGCTGCTTATAGCAGCTACCACTGATCGTCCAACCAGGTATACAACCTCTTGCTTGAGCGAACGTCGACGTACTGACGGTTACATAAAAATGCCCGCCTCCCCCTTGCTGTCCGTTCACCCCCTTCAATTAATAAGTCACTGCATCGGAAGGAAATAGTGAATTGTTTGTATCGGAAACATCTCTGGAATCAAAGCAGGGCACTCGCTTAGATGGAGGAAACGAAATAGGAGTTTTCCGGACGATTACTGAGGAGCTTCCTCGAGCGAGCTTTGCCCCTAAAAACCACAAAAAAGTCAAGCACTCGCTCTTCGCGGCGAGGGCTTTGCTCGTTGTCTAAGGAAGCGAATGCTTGCTTTTGGGGAATATGTCCTACGAAAAAATGAGATTCCTCCCCTTCCAAGTACTTATGAGATTGCTGAAAAGTATGGTTTTTTCAGACTTATGGGCTTCCTCTGCTGTACTTGGAAGGCTATTATTGGCCTAGGAAACGGACGTACAGATCCCTAACCAACGTGGTTCTACAAAGAACTCTCAGCGAAATGGATTTAGGCAGTTCTACCGTTCGTTGTATTCTAATACATATTATTATGACGATTTTTGAATGCTCATGAGATCGTTTAGGCCTAAATGTTTACCCTCGAGGTAGTTTCAAAATCATCCCAACCAAAAATGGAGGAAGGGGTCAACTGCCTCAGCTCAGAGCTAATCCGTCAAAGGTTTTGACTTTCAGTCTGACTGCTACCATCTCATCCTCGATAGAATGATCAGTGCAGAGATCGTCGAAAGTTTTGTAGTCTTCAGCAGAGTAAGATCCTGCACCGAAGAACTTCGGGAAGTTCTCTAGGATTATGAGATCCGGCATGGGCCCTGGAGGGGGCTGTAATGCCAGTGGGGTGGCGGATAGCCAGCCTTTTGGAGGAGTATTCATCATCTGATGGTTCTGTTCTATCTCCGTTTTAGGTTTCGGTCTTTCTGGATCGTTACAGTCAGTGCCAGTCAGGTCTATAGATGCTTGGGTTCGTAGAAGTTGACTGTAAGACCTGCAGGGTGATGAACTGTTAGACTTCAAATGGAGCAAGGTCGCCAGTGGATGATTTAGTCCACTGAGTGTGTGGGAAAAAAGATTCCTAGTGGGCAACTACCAACAAGGGGTTGAGATAAGCCACAGACTGAAACTCTTCTCCCCAGTGGAGTCGCCACACAGATGCTATTGTCTTTCGGATTGGTCAGGTCCGAGAGGAACAACCTCTATCCCTGCAGAGGGCCTTTGCAGTACTCCCGGCTTACACTGCAGGGGCCAGTTTCTAGTCCTGGTTCACACTACTTACGAAAGTCATCGTTAGGTGCGCTCGCGAATACGTCGTATTGGTATGTTCACATTCGACGTTTGGATCAAGGGAATCAGAAATCGAAAAAAAAAGACTCCCGTTTCAAAAATGGAACAAATACCCTAACCTAAGGTCATCCTTTCCTGAATCTTAGCTCTTCTCTTTCTTATTCTGAATTATGTAACTATCACTTTACCGGGCCGGAAAAGTGACACCGTCACGTCTCAGGGTCGTACGCCTGGAACAAGAAAGTTCATCATACAATTTCGACGATTCAAAAAAAAAAGGAGTATATCCCTCTCCCTGTTTGTCTTTCCACTTCCGTCGTTCAGGAACAAACACTTCGCCAAATTCTTTTGAGTCCCGGCCCGGTTTTTCCCCACTAACCAATTACGTTACGACCACAGAACAAACTTGGTTGACGAACATGGTTTATGCGCCGCTACATTAGCGGCTTGTCGAGCATTTGACAAACTCACACCATCCATTTCAAACGGGATTTGTCCCGTGGACACACGAGCAATCCAACCCGTAGGATTTCCTTTTCCTCTTCCCATTCTCACTTCTGTAGGTTTCCCCGTAATAGGAAGATCTGCGAGAACTCTTACCCATATCTTACCATTTCTTCGGAATTGTCCGCTCATAGCACGATGGAATTGTCCGATTGTAGCCCGACGCGCTGCTTCAATGGCTCGATATGAAAGACGACCAGCTCTACAACTTTTGGTGCCATATCTTCCAAAACCAAGTTGTGTACCGTCCGGTTCGCGATCCCTACAACATCTGCCTTTACTATATTTCATAAATTTTGTACGTTTTGGATATAGCACGTCCCTTCCGATTTTTCACTATATGAGATCCGCACTTTGACACCTGAAATTCCGTAACGAGTAGATACTGTAGCAGGAGCATAATCGATTTTCTGGTGAAATACATTATGAGATGTTTTTCCATACTTTCCGCATTCAGTTCTAGCTATTTCCGCACCTCCTAATCGACCTGAACAACAAATACGTATCCCCTCCACCCCTTTTGGCATTATTAATGGAATATCCTTCACTATTTGACTCAAAATGGAACGAAATGAGATTTGATTGTTCCTCGGTTGAAAAGAGATGTCTTGAGCAATCAGAGAAGCACTTTGATAAACAGATTTGATCTTTACCGACTCAATTAAGGTATTTGTGTTTGTTCTATTAGACAAAAAAGATCGCATTTTTTGCACTTCGTTCAAATAAGAGTTGTACCCGTACGGAATTCTCCTCTTTCTCAGTATGATCTCTATCATCATCTCTATTCCCTTTATCAATTCTCCTATCCCACCTAGGTCTATGAATTTCTCTATCAATTCCATTACCTTCTCCTTACCCATGAGGTTCCAACATTTGATCCTTAATTGACCTAGGAGTTGTTCCCGGGCATACTCAAAAAATCGGTTTTTATACACCCCAACCCCATCCCTTGGAAAGAAAAAGGTAGCACCGAAGAAAGGAAAGAGCGAGATGGTGGTTTTTCTTGTTCCCGCGAAGTGAAGATCATTCGCCAAGCGAATGAAGTGGATCAACCTCTTTTTGGCTTGGGCCAAACACTTTTTCTCGCTGGTCGAGCTTTCTACAAAAAAAGCGATGCGAGAGCGTATTCTCTTATCGTTGCTTCCTTCCTTCGCTCCCCCCATCGTAGATGGTTCAGCCACACCCGGTGCCACGAAATGATTGAGAACGTAGACGGGGTCGAAATGCATTTTGTTCTTTGTATTCAATAAGTATTGCATGACCGAATAATTCAAGGAGGGGCGCACAGCGGGGAGGGTCCTTTTTAGTAGATGACTCGTCGGGCCGTCAGAGCGGGACTTCTTTGGTAAAAAGAACTTGAATAACTTCATTTTTCTGGAGGAGTCGTCATTTTCTATCAGGAACGCTATGTCATTTACAACCCCGGCGTATTTTGGATGCTTGAAGGCCCCACTGACCCGAAGTGATTTAGAAAAATTCTTCTTTCTCGATGGTGATCGGTCATGGTATCCATAGCGTTGCATCTTTTTCGGCCAAATCTGGATTTCGTTTTGCTTCTCCCGGTCGTCGAGCCTGATCGACTCGACTCTTTTCCCTGCCCCCCGGCCTCTCACTTCGTTTCGTTCTTCTTCTATACCGTCGCTTGAATGAAGACACCCGATCGGCCCGACTTTCCCAAATGCCCACCACCAGCCCTTCTCCTTTCCGGGTCTTGATTTGTCGCGTCGTTTCAGTCGTAGTGGTCGACGGGGAAGAAAGAAATGAATGAATGTCCTTTTGGGAAAATGTAGAATAATACACCTACCGAGACGAAAGCCAAAGGTGAGTATCGTAGGTGGACGTATCGAACCGAAATAAGATCTAAGATTGACATCTTGATACACTGATTTACCATAATAATAAATAGAGTCAATGGTGACGGAGCCGTGGGAAGAGCCGCTTCTTTTTTGCGGCGGGGGCTTCCATTCACCAGCGCAGACTACATACAAGTGCTCTCCGAACCGTGCTGGATAGTATCCCATCACACGGCTCTCAAACCCAACCTGTGGTGGATCCCGGGGACAAAGTCAAAAAACTTGATCCTTTGCCCCATACTTTGAGATGCTCCTCCCCGCCGATCAAGCAGCGACGCTGCTCGTGATAGGCTTAGCTTAAGCCGCTAACGTTCGGTTCGGATAAGTAAAGTGCCTTCGGTCGGTTCGCTCAGGTGGTCTTCCCTTATCTTCCCTAACGTTCAGAGTTGTTCTGGTTTGAGAAAGGAGCACCGCCAAGTCCACTAGGGGCGCCCTAAATTCATAAGAAATGGACAGCTGAGGTCAGGCTTGCATGAAACTTCTACCGATAATAAGCTAGATGTCGATTACACACCTGAGGTTGGTAAGAACTGAGGGACAATGCCCCCCTAACCTAAGTGGGCCCACCAGCGAAGCAACTGGTACTTAATCGGGCGGGGGGGCAGTTTGGTTTCGTGCAACGCCCCCGCTGCAGGAACAGGCGGTTGTCATTTGAAAGTAAACGCCCCACCCCAGAAGGACGCCCTCGCTCTATTGGCAAAACGCTTCGAAAGAAGAACATATCGCCAAGGCCCCACCGGCCGGCCCGCCCCCTTTCTTTGCCCGCCGGCCGCCTAGCTCGTTATTCTTTGAGATCTGGATAGAGTGTCGCTCCGGGGCGGGGGAAGCATGGATTCTTTAGATCTAAAGAATCCATGCTGCAAGCAGCAAGCATAGGCTAAAAAGGCAATACTCTAACGTTGGGGTGGGGCGCGCCAAAGCAACCGGGGGCCCCGGAGGGGTCAGTACTCAAGTACGCACTTCTTTCCACTAACGTCGAACTGGCTGGCTGCGTTTTGTAGCGCGCGTACTCTGATCCTCTTCTACGAATCTACAACTCTCTTTACTGAGCGAGACTCCATCTATATCCCTAAAAGTGTCTTTCATTTCGATTCTATGATTTAATGACAGCTTCAACTAGGCTCAACTTTAGAGAGGGTTTTCGGTCTTAATCAAGATAGGGTCAGGGGCGCGTCGAACGGTAGCTGCTTAGTCTCATCCGAGAGTCCAATCTCTTTGTACTGTGCTTTTGTGTCTTTGAATAAAAAAGAAAGAAGGGGGTCGATTTAGGCTCCTTCCCTTCCACTGCATAGCTGCGCTATCAGGTACTACGAGCCCTCTATCCTACGCATCTAACCAGCTCGCGTGGTTCACCGGTTCCACCGAAAACCCTCATTTGTTGAAGCGGAGCATAGTGCGGCGCCGAGGTCTCTTCTTTCGGTTTATTCACTGATCTGAAATGAAACTTAGCACTTGTTTTTTTATTGATTCCTGGGGCTAGGCGTTCGCAGAATCAGTCTATCCGAACCGAAGACGCACTTCTCAGATCAGTGACGGCCTCTCCAGCGGAGCTGGGCGCCGGGGCCCTGGATGCGCTAGCGATCAGCACATTAGGGGAGTGCTTGCCTGGGTTTCTCGGCCTGGTATCCTGCACCTCGCGTTCATGATATCTACATTCAACTGTGCCTCGGAGACACGGTCGAAGCACGCCCGCCCCGTGTGCATCTTTCACGACATGCTCTTGTCCCGGGTGTCTTCCTGTGGTCTTCTAGCGTTAGAAGAAGTCATGTCCGTCCCGGACATCTGCAACGTCCTCCCACGCCTTTTTTTTTATGGGACAAAGATCAGGAAAAGATGGATCGGACCCATTCGGTGACTTTCGCGGTCGCCCTCACTGAACCGACTTGGATCTGAACTACGATTCAGATCAAGTCTTACCGAAATCGGATTTCCTTTTCGTGCCATATGGCGCTTAGACTTGACTTTTTCCCCTTTCTTCCCTTTCCTTTATTTGTTCTCGAAGGTCTTCGTCTCCGTGTAGAAGCAAACTCTCCAAATTTATGACCAACCTTTCCTTCAGTGATCTTACAACGAACAGGAGTTTTTCCATTGTAAATGAGTACGGAGCAATCAACGAATTCCGGCAAAATAGAAGATCTACGTGACCAAATTTTCCTGCTCAAAAGACTTTCTCTGTTCTTCTTCATTCTAAACAGGAAAGCATCAACAAAACTTCCCTTCCATATAGATCGTCGTGGCATGAACTAAATTCTGTGTTTCCCCACCCCCACTACTGCCCGAAATCCTGCTTTGGTGGGCTTCCCCCAAGGTGACACCGAAGGTCTACCTCCTTTCGTGCGCCCCTCACCTCCTCCATGAGGATGATCCACTGGATTCATTGCAACACCACGAACAATGGGGCGTCTGCCTAACCACCGGCTTTGTCCTGCTTTTCTAAGCTTACGTGCACCATGGTTGGGATTGGAAACTATACCAATAGTAGCTCGGCATCGGGAATCTATGAGTTTTTCAACACCCGAAGGTAGCCGCACAAGACATTGTGGGGCTGGCTCCTTAATGATTTTAGCATAAGTTCCTGCGGCTCGAGCCAGCTTTGCGCCTTGACCTGGATGACATTCAATATCATGTACCCATGTTCCCATACGTATATCAGCTAATGGTATGCAATTTC
>UESW01004572.1:745721-781544 GCA_900491605.1 Calamus simplicifolius | reverse complement strand
TTTTTTTTTTTACTGAGTGACTTTTTCAAAAAGGTCTTTTCAAAGAAAGGAACTTTAGCCATGTAACCAAACAGAGTGTTCCATGACATGATGCAGGGAATCCTCTCTTCTTGCCTGACTGCCCGCCAAATTGCGCAGATTTACTCGTCTGATTGGCCCTTATTCTTTCTGCTGACTTTTTTTGGTCGGCCGTACCGATACTTGCTTGCCGGGCTATACCATCACCGACCCCTTTCCGTCGAGCTAGTCTTGCTGAACTGCTAATAAACGAATCCGTTCTCAATGCGCTAACCGATACCACAGTTTACCTTACTGTTTGCTGATCGGAAACTGCTCTTTTTGGTGGCTTTAGGGAAAGGGAAAGGCAAGATTAGGGGCTCTCCGGGCACAAATGACGATTTGAGGTCTAATGTCCCAAGGTTACACAAATCGATCAAACTCATTTCTTTTCTCTGTTGAGAAAGAGGATTTTGACTCTCCTTCCCTATCCCCGAGCCTTAGGCCGGTCTTCAGACAAGATGAAATAAGATCAGATATCTGTACCACCTATCATCGTTCGGTACCAGAAAAGGAGTCGACAAGTCTATGCAAATGCCAAGAGAAAGTCGATATGGCGAACCGTCATGTGAAAACCAAGCAGACATAGTGGTCGTGCACGCGAGGCAGAAGGAATGCCATCCAGCGTTCACTGTTTTCGAAAAATCCCAGAGTTTAGATCGAATACGGGATCCCCAACCAAACCAAAGAGAGTCTGAAAAGTCAGAAAAATCGTTGAAAGAAAGCTCGCGTCTTCGGCCAACTTCACCTGCCAAAAGGAGTAAGCAAAGAGAGTCCCATCACTGGAAAAGGGATACTATCAAACAACAAAGAAAGAAGTCTCCAAAAATGCCAGATAGATCAAAGGGAACTGTACGTCAAGCCGTGTAACGGAATAGAAAGAGCACCGTCCGTACCGTCAATGGAGTCAACCACCTCGGAATGAGCGGATCTCATTTCGTTAAGAGTTGCATAGAAGGATAAAGCGGCGAAACGGGCTTGGCAAAGCACTTCTTTTCCTTTGGAAGGGACTAAGTTCTTAGGTAAGGAAGGGATTTTCTTATCTTAAAGTTTCATGTCCAAAAGCGGTGAGCTGTCCTTTCCGTTAGCCGAAGCCTTATTGGCAAGAGTTTTTGGTGAAGGAGAATTCCCGGGGCCAGCCTATTCCGAATCCGCATCCGCTAAACCATCTGTTTTTTTCATTTAGCAAATCCGCCAACTCCAGCTCCAGAAAAGACAAGGCAAAATTCTGCAAATTCTGTTACAGGAAAGCGGGCCCTATCGGATTGGTTTTCAGCGGCTTCATTTTCCAATTCTGCAGGTTATGCAAATTCTGCGCCAAGAGAAGCCGTGCCAGCTATGAGGCTATATTCTCGTTGAGTCGGGCGCTTGGGAAGACTGTCCTGTCGGGTTGGAAAACCAACATCGGACCGGGATGTTGTTCCCTCCTTGTCTGAAAAGATTCGGGAAGAATCCGGTAAGTTCGCTCTACACTGTCCCTTAGATTGGGAAGGACATAGGCTCGGCACATTTCGTAGCTATCATCGTCGCGTCCGTCAAATTCAGGCGTTGGTACATTCTACTGGGTGGCATCTTTTCGGTACACGGCCTTGCGTTGTCGTCAGCCGTACGCCGTTGAGCAGCAGTCTTTAGCAGCATGTCATCTATGAATGATCCGATGAAACTAGAGATGGAATAAAACCTAGCTTTTCGTCACGCGAATTAGCCGCCAGTCTTTGAGGTCGCCTTCCTTGCTTGACAGTATAGCCTGCGGGTGAAATACCCGATGTCGTATTGTACATGGGAATGATAATTGTGAGGCCATTGAATGAGAAATCACGACCTTAAACACTTGCCTGTAGCTATAGTGTCAACTTGACGCGCTGAACGACTATGATCAGAATCCTTTCGGGGGCCCCGTTTCCCATTGGTGCGCTGGAGACGGTTCTTTCTGTATCTTCGGCTTCCTCTTCTTCTGTAGCTTCTTTTTCGTCTTTTCCTCCTTCTGAGTCAAACAGATAAAACATGTGAATGAAGATAGATTGACCTCCCTCCTCTGACTCGGCCTCCTCTTTCTCCCGGATAGGTGCTTTTCCTTTGTCTTTTGACGAAACCGGTTGAGGTTCTGAGGGCTCCCCGAGTTCCGCTTTTCCGGCTTCTCTCGCTGTTTCGGGAAGCTGTTCCACCGGTTGAGTGAGAGTCGAGGTGGGGAAGATCGGTTATTCCTTTATCCCAGAATGCATTAAGATTGCATCTACAGTTGGTTGAGTTTCTGTGCCTGGATGATCAGTGATTCATTTCTCGTCTCGCGGTCTATGGATCCACAGGTTAGGCATGCTCTTGCTCAAGTATTTTGAATCCAGGGCTCAATGCAAAGATATTAGCCGGGCCTTCCTCTTATTGATGCTTTTCCTTCTAAGGTCCAATTCTCCAACCTCGTAGACAGAATGAGAGACCGTCTTCAGGGCTGGAAAAGCCGGACTCTGACTTTAGCTGGAAGACTGACACTTATCAAATCAGTGACTACTCAAATCAGTGACTACGGCCATATCTAATCATGTTTGTAGCTGTTTCAAGATCCCTCAATCTGTGATTGACAAGATGGAAGGTCTGAAGTGGATGCTAAACCAATGAGCTTCCCAAGTGAGTTTGCTTTGCCTTCCCTTCCCTATGGAGTTGGTTTGTTCCAGGGAATAATCTGACTTAACTGGGCTCCCAGCTCCATAAGGACTTCTTCAACCCGCCTTCCCATTCCAGACGAAATCAAGTACTAGGTTTAAGAATTCCTCTCCTCCTGGTAGTAGCTATTAGTGAGTGATCGGCTGCTAGGACGAGAGGGCAATAGCACCTCCTCTGGCCTCTGATCTTCCTTGCGTCTGTCTCTTCCGATTTATTATCTGCTCTGAGCTCTGTTAGTAGCTATCTTTGACTTCCTCTCTTTGGGGATGGTTATAGAGCTTCCGACCAATACGAAGATAGTTCCCGCGCCCGGACTCCCCAATTCCTTCTATTGAGAGATAAACCTCTGGATAATGAAACCTGCAGCTATTGCCCAAGTCGGGGTTTTGATTTTGTTAGGATGGACATAGGTGCGCACCTTCCTTTTACTTCAAGTTGAGCAAAGGGTTCGCCAACCCCCGATCTCTTAATAATAGTCGCTCGGCTACGAGGTACTCGTACTGAACTCGAACCCACGAAGGAGAGACTTCCAGTCTTTATGTCCGCAAGCACTCCCCTTTTCTTCCACACGCGTGCTGCTTTTCCTGTTCTACCAGCTCAGCTGGCTGCTTTCTCATTCGTGCCAGAAGGGGATCCTAAAAACCTCGCTCTTGAATTGAGTTTGCTTTGCCTTTTGTCGAGTGAGGGTTGCCCCCTTTCTCTTAGTTCTCGGTTGGACCGCCTTTCGCGTCCACGAATGCCTAAGAGGTTAGGCCGAATAGCTGGCCAAAGGGTTTGTGTAATATAAGGTACTGACGGCTGGACCTACTGATCTCTGTAGTTGCGTCTCATTCCATTTTTGGCATAAGCACCTTCTCCTACCGGTGAATGTGGTTTTGTTTAGGAAACAATTCTCCATCTTGGGAGTCAGACTTGCAATCAATCCCTTTTCGTCTTAGGCGCACAACTGCGCACTCTCCGAAACGGAAAGATAAAGACCACTTTTAAAAGTACCAGCCAACTCCTCATCGGAGGCTTCGTCGGTGTACTCTGGGACCCTTCTCATCTGAGAGGGATTCTCAACGCTCTGCCTCTTCATCTCCTGCCCATGTGCTACAGTGCTCGGTTCGTGCCACATAGGTCTTTGTTGGTCGGTCTTCGTCGGTTGCTTTCCTCTTGCGATTGAACGAGATTGGTGTTTGTTGCTAGATCGCTTTTCCTAGCCTATATCGACTTTCTGACTTTCTTTTAGAACCATACCTCTCCACACGTGAGATGCTTGAAACTACAGAAGTGGCTACAGGGAAAATGTCAAGAGATTCGATATTCAACTCTTGTCTTGGACGGCTGGAGGTCACTAAATCAACAACATCGGCAGACCGGGGCGCTGAGGCAATGAAAAGGCCGAAGGACTAGCTGAACGAATGAGGTTCGGGGTTCCCTTCTTGACTGGCCTAAAATGCCTAAACTGAAGTCATGTCAATCAACTAGGGATTCTGGATAGAGAAAGGGTAGGCCTAGGCTTGTTCTAAGACGTTTTATAGCTAGTTCTTCCTACTCTTAAGGGGGGACCATTGAAATGCCTGAAAGTCGAAATATCGTTAAAAAGGGCAGCTCCATCTTTAGAGGAAACCTCATTACCCGAAGCCTACCTTACCAATTCTGCTGTTTCCAATTCCGTAGGCTTAGAAAGAGGGAAAGGCCTATCTGTCTTTTTTATCGGGCAATTCCCTAGGCCAGACTATTCCGCAAAGTCTACCTCTGCCAATTCTTCGAAGAATTCTGAATTAGTCCCTTCAGCTGGTTAGGCCATGCCACCAATTCCATCTGCGGGTTCGGATTATGCCAATTCTACGCCATCCCCGCTAACTTCCCCAATGCCTTAGGCTTATCTCGGATCGGGTATTCCCGAGTGGAAGAGTTTTTAGATGACCAGGAAATAGCAGCTGAATTTGCTCTAGGGACAGAGTGAGTAGGCTATTCCGCCGGAGATGGAGTTGACAATTCCTGACATGTAACAGTCCTAGCTCCAGCTTTAGGCTTTAGTGAGGCCAACTCCGCTTCCGACTTAATGCGTCAGCCATCCTTCCAGGATTGTATTCAAGCATCATCAAGCTCAGCCAAGAAGTCTTGCCAACGTGCCTGCTTGGGACTTAGTTTCTTCTGAGTCTGGAAATAACTTATGGCCACGTATCCATCTTGACCACGAACCTCGAGCCCAATAGGTAGTGCCTCCATGTCCTTAGACAATGCACTACCGCCGTCATCTCCTTCTTCGGAACGGTATAGCGCCGCTTGGTGTCATTCAACTTACGACTCTCATAAGCGTTGGGGTGCCCTTCTTGCAATATGTCTTTGGTACCTTCATTTCGGTGAGAAGGGCCCTGGTTACTTCCAAGAGAGGACGATTCTTCCTCTCGGCAACTCCGTTCTGTTGGGGGGTATAGGGACAAGACGTTTGTAACTCAATTCCCTTTTCCTACAATACAACGAAAGATCCCTAGAAACATACTCCCCCATTGTCAGACCTCAAGACCTTGATGTTGGCATCAAACTGGGTCTTGATCATTCTATGAAACAATTTCATAACAGAAGATACTTCATCTTTTGATATCAAAAGATGAAATATATGTGCAAAGGATAAAAGCAGTTTACAAATACACAGGGCATAACCGAGATCAAAAAAAGAATGGTTTCGTAGTCAAAAGTAGGTCTATCTAGCCTGACCACTGTAGGCCTCATCATCAGGAGCTGCAGTATCATCTCTCGGTCTCTTCCTCGGGCGGGAATAAGGTCTAGTGTTGACCCAATTATTGATTTTGATGATTAATAAAGGAATTGAGCATATTTACTTGATTACTAATAGATTTGACAAGTGTTTCAAGGGTTAAAAATATTTGATCGATATAAGGTATTAAGAAATGTGTTTTGAATCAATTGCAAATCATAAGTTTCAAAGTTTCAGGACCTGGAGTCGACACCTAGGAATCCTGGAGCCGACCCCATGGCCAGTCAAATATTCTTCTGATTTTTGATACGATCCGAAGCCGACACCTAGAGTTTTAGAGCCGACACCCAGAGTTTCGGAGTTGACACTTACAGTGTCTGGAGCCGACTCTGATGCGGGGACAGAATGCTTATTTTTTTAGCATCTTGGAGCCGACACACACAGTCTTTTGGAGCCGACACCTGACGATGGTGAGCCGACACCTAACTTTTTCGGAGCCGACTCCTCGACGAACTCAGAACTTTCTATAAACGACTTGGAGCCGACACCTGAAAAGTTGGAGCTGACTCCAACCTGTATGGGATGAAATTTTTAAAATGCCAGATCAGCTCTAACGGTAATATTTTCCTTTTACCTAACTTCTAATAGATATATTTTGTTTTCAGGTATACTTCAACGGCTAGTTTCTTCCCAAAAATAGATTAAAAAAAATCTATAAAAAGGGGGAGAAAGCTCGTTTGAAAAATAACAGAAAATAGAGAGAATATTCAAATCAAAAATCCGAGAAGTCCTGAGCCTGAAATCCAAGAGAAAAGTATTCAAACTCAAATCCTTCCACTCCAAAAAGCTCAAAGAGGAATCCAAGGCATTCAAACTTGAAAAATCGGAGGATTCTTAAAAAGGAAGAAGAAGCTCTGTTTTTGAAGATTTTTCAACTTCTCATCTGCAATATTTGCAACGAATCAAAGCTGAGGCCTGATTCAACATCTCCAAAGAGAAGAGAAAAAGAAGAAAGAAGAAAAGCTCAAATTCAATCTACTTCAAACAGCTTTTCTAACCCTATTCATTTATTTTTGAATATTTGCTTATTTGAGGAGCTTTGTATTATTAAAAAATACTATTCTTTCTTGTTTGTGCTAGTTCTATCAGAGGATTGAACTAGTGAGGTTGTATACCTCGGGTCAAGCTAGATTAGTTTGAGTTTAGGGTTTTGTGCTGGTAAGCCCGGAAAACCGGCTGGGTTCGTTGTGATCCCGGGAAACAACAAGTTTGAGTTGTGAGCTTGGAAAACAACTCGGCTGTAATCTAGAGGATTATAGTGTGGACCCAAGTGAATCTTGGGAGTGGACGTAGGTGTTGGATTGCACCGAACCACTATAAAATCTTTGTGTTTGCCGTGCTTATTTCTCTATCTCTATCTCCTTGTATTGTGCTTCATATTCACATTGCATTTAATTTCATCTATCTCAAAGCCAATAGTTTTTTTTAAGGGTTAAAATTTTTAAAGAACCCAATTCACCCCCCCCCCTCTTGGGTTGCCATCTGGGCCAACAATTGGTATCAGAGCAAGTGCTCATTTAATTTGATCTCACGATCAAGGGCTAAAGATCCTTATGGCAACACAAAGTTGGTTCTTTTTGCTGAAGGTCATTCTACGAATAGACCTCCTTTATTTAATGGAACCAACTATTCATATTGGAAAGCTAGAATGAGAATATTCATTCAAGCTTCTGACTATGAATTGTGGAGTAATAATAATGGACCTAGTACACCCACACATTATTGATGGCACTATTGTTCCTAAGCCCGAAAGGGATTGGAATGATAATGATAGGAGAATGGCACAACTAAATGCTAAGGCCATTAATTTTATATTGTTCCTTAGATCAAATGAATTCAACCGAATCTCAACATGTAATTCCGCAAAAGAAATTTGGGATAGGTTGGAAATTACACATGAAGGAACAAACCAAGTAAAGAATCAAAGATAAATATTTTGGTTCATAAATATGAATTATTTACATGGAACAAACTGAAACCATCACATGCATGTTCACTAGATTCACTGATATTGTGAATGGTTTGAAAAGTCTTGGCAAGATATACTAACTCTGAACTTGTTCGCAAAATTCTTAGGTCACTACCAAGGACTTGGGAAGCAAAAGTGACAGCAATCCAAGAAGCCAAAGGACCTCAACATTTACCCTTGGAGGAGCTTCTTGGATCTCTAATGACCCATGAGCTAACATGAAGCAGCATAGAGGAAGAGTTAAGAAGAAAAAGACTATAGCCCTCAAGGCTGCAGAAAGTGAAGAGAGCAGCAGTGATAATGATGATGATGATGAGACAGCTCTTCTTGCTAGGAAGTTCAAAAAATTTATGAGAAGAAAGAGACCCTTCCACAAGAAGAAATCAGGAATTAAATGGAAGGAAAAAAAAAAGAAAAGGACAAGACAAAGAGAAAGACCCCTTGATATGCTATGAGTGTAAAAAGCGGGGGACTTCAGATACGATTGTCCTCAATTGAAGAAGACTTACAAGAAGAAGAAGAAAGATATATGCAACCTGGAGTGAGATGAATCCTCTTCAGAGGAAGAACAAAAAGAAGTTGCAAACATTTGCTTTATGGCAAACGACGACAACGAGGTAAGTTCCAAAAACCCTAGTGATGAGTTTACATTTGATGAAATGTTTGAAGCCTTTAATGAACTAGTAGATGATTTTAAAGTTTTGAAAAAGAAATATAAATCTTGAAAAATGATAGTTCAATTCTAATTAAAGAAAAATATAATCTTACTAATGAGACTAAGATGCTGAAATCTGAAAAAGAAAATTTGACAAAAGAAAAAGAATCAATTTCTAACGAAAATGATAAATTAAAAAAGGAAGTTGATAAATATAAGAATATTATTGATAAATTTACTTATAGTTCTGAAAAACTTAATTTATTATTGAGTAATCAAAAGCTATTTCGATAAAGCTGGATTAGGATATAACCTAACATAAAACAAAAATTTATCAAAAATTTTTTAGAAAAAATAAAATAAGATAATGTTACATGTCATTATTGTAACAAGAAAGGCCATAAATCCTATGAATGTGATGCAAGAAACAGTAACAAAAAATTAAGTAGTAAAAGCAAGAAAATTTGGGTTCCCAAAGGAACATTTTTATGCTACTAACCATGAAGGACCCAAGAAAGCTTGGGTACCTAAATATAAGACTTAATTATTTTTGCAGGAATGTCTTGTAGCCAAAAGATCAAAGAAAAGTGGTACCTTGATAGTGGCTGCTCAAGACATATGACGGGTGACAAAGATGAATTCATCACCCTTGAGAGAAAAGAAAGGTGGAGTTGTTACGTTTGGCGACAATGGTAAAGGTCAAATCATGGGCCTTGGTAAAGTTCAATAACTCCATCCACATTATTGAAAATGTACTTTATGTCAATGGTTTAAAGCATAATCTTATAAGTATTAGCCAATTATGTGATAAAGGTTTTAATGTTTCATTTAAGCATCTGTCTGCACCGTTTCTAATCCCATTGATAATAGCATTGTTTTTGTTGGAAATAGAAATGGCAATGTATACTTGATTGATTTAGACAATTTGTCTACTAGTAATCATTGCTTAGTTGCTAATAATGCTAATATGAATGAGATTGGTTGGTTATGGCATCGTAGATTAGGTCATGCAAGCACACACCTTATTTCAAAATTAATTAAGAATGGATTTAGTAAAAGGACTTCCACAACTAGATTTTGAAAATAACAAAATTTGTGATGCATGTCAATTTGGAAAACAAACTAGAAATTCTTTTAAATCTAAAAATGTTGTTTCCACTTCTAGGCCACTTGAACTACTTCACATGGATCTTTTTGGACCTACTAGAACCACAAGTCTAGGAGGAAAGAAATATGGTCTTGTGATTGTAGATGATTATTCTAGATACACTTGGGTACTGTTTTTAGCTCATAAGGATGAGACCTTTCCATTATTTTTGAAATTCTTCAAGAAGGTCACAAATGAGAAAAACAACACCATAGTGTCTCTAAGAAGTGATCATGGCACTGAATTTGAAAATCATTTATTTGAAAACTTTTGCATAGAAAATGGCATTCATCATAATTTTTCAGCACCAGAACACCACAACAAAATGGTGTAGTTGAAAGAAAAAATAGAACTTTAGAAGACATGGCCCGTACCATGCTATGTGAAAGCAACTTACCAAAATACTTTTGGGCAGAGCTATAAACAGGCATGTTACATTCTTAATAGAGCTTTAATTAGGCCAATCATTAAGAAAACACCTTATGAACTATGGAATAATAGAAAACCAAACATAAGTTACTTTCATGCATTTGGTTGTAAATGTTTCATTCATAATAATGGTAAAGATAATCTAGGAAAATTTGATGCAAAATCTGATGAAGGCATTTTTTAGGATATTCAACATCTAGTAAAGCCTATAGAGTATTTAACAAGAGAAACTTAATAGTAGAAGAATCTATTCATATAATTTTGATGAATCTTTAGCATCGAGTTCCAGAAAGATTGATGATGAGGAAGATACAAACATTTTAGAAAGAGACATTGAAAAATTGAATATTGATGTATCTTCGGATCATGAACAAGAAGCTAAAGATAATGATTCTCCTAGTGTTGATTGTTGATACAAATCATAATGATATAGATCTTCCTAGAGATTGGAGATATGCCTATGATCATCCAAAAGAATTAATTATAGGTGATCCATCTCAAGGAGTAAGAACTAGATCATCAATGAGAAACATCAATAATCATCTTGCATTTGTATCTCAAATTGAACCTAAAACTATTGAAGAAGTAGAAAAAGATAATAATTGGATGTTAGCTATGCAAGAAGAATTAAATCAATTTACTAGAAATAATGTTTGGACTCATGTAGATAGACCTAAAGATCATTCTGTTATAGGATCAAAATGGGTATTTAGAAATAAATTAGACAAAAATGGCATAGTAATTAGAAACAAAGCTAGATTAGTTGCAAAAGGATATAATCAAGAAGAAGGAATTGATTTTGATGAAACTTTTGCACCTGTAGCTAGACTAGAAGCAATTAGATTACTACTTGCATTTGCATGTCATTTGCATATCAATTTATTTCAAATGGATGTTAAAAGTGTTTTTAAATGGATTTATAAATGAGAAAGTTTTTGTTGAATAACCTCTTGGTTTTGAAGATCATGAATTTTCAAATCATGTTTTTAAATTGCACAAAGCACTATATGGTTTAAAACAAGCACCTAGAGCTTGGTATGAAAGATTAAGTAAATTTCTGATTGAAAATGATTTTACAAGAGGAAATGTTGATAAAACACTATTTTTGAAAAGAAAAGACAAGGATTTATTAGTAGTACAAATATATTGATGATATTGTTTCGGTGCTACTAACAATTTGTTATGTCAAGAATTTGCTAAGTTAATGCAGGGTGAGTTTGAAATGAGCATGATGGGAGAACTCAACTTCTTCCTAGGACTTCAAATCAAGCAAAGCAAAGAAGGAATCTTCATCAATCAAGCCAAATACACAAAAGAACTTCTCAAGAAGTTTGGAATGGAGTCAATCAAACCACTTGGAACTCCTATGAGTCCTTCATGCAAACTGGACAAAGATGAAGATGGTAAGAAAGTAGATCAAAAATATTACAGAGGTATGATCGGATCTCTTCTTTACTTAACAGCTAGTAGACCAGATATCATGTTTGCTGTATGTCTATGTGCTAGATTTCAATCTGAACCTAAGGAATCTCACTTAATTGCTGTAAAAAGAATTTTAAGATATTTAAGTGAAACTAAAAATGTAGGTTTATGGTATTCTAGAGACTCAACATTAAACTTGATTGCATATTCTGACTCTGACTATGCTGGATGTAAATTAGATAGAAAAAGCACAAGTGGAGCATGTCAATTCTTAGGAAGTAACTTAATCTCTTGGTTTAGCAAAAAGCAAAATTCGGTTGCATTATCTACTGCTGAAGCAGAATATGTTGCAGCTGGAAGTTGCTGTGCTCAAATCCTTTGGATTAAGAGACAACTTAAAGATTATGGCATAACACTTGATAAAACTCCAATTAGATGTGATAACACAAGTGCAATAAATTTGACTAAAAATCAATTCAACATTCAAGAACAAAACACATTGAAATTAGATATCACTTTATAAGAGAATGTAGCTAATAATGAAATTTGTCTTGAATATGTTAATACTGAAGAACAATTAGCTGATATATTTATAAAACCCTTGAGTGAAGAGAGATTTTGTTATCTTAGAGGTGAATTAGGGATATGTGACCCTTTGGATTGATTTTGAAACACTAAGGAATGACTATCCAGATTTCTATTAATTTCTTGACATTCCTTTCATAATTTTAAGACAAATTATCTAGTCATCTGAGTAACTTGATTCTTCATACTCCAAAATTTTATCAAGATTTTATCGAATTTATTTTGACAAGTTTCAGATGTTTGAATCTCAATTATTTTTCTCTGAAACTGTCAATGGAGTCGACACCTCAGAATGAGGAGTCGACACCTTGTCTGTGTCGCTCTCGGTCCCTGACCTTGGAGTCGACACCCGTATAAGTGAGCCGACTCTAGTTCGAGCGCTGACTGTGTTAGCGATTTGGAGTCGACACCCGACTTTACGGGAGTCGACACCTGGCCGTCCCAAATCAATTTATTAGGGTAGAGTCAACACCTCATCATTTCGTATCTTCTCAAATCCTCTACCAAACTCTTCCAAAACTCTCTCAAAGCCTCCCCATTTCTAATTCCTCTCTACCCAAGCTTTCCTAAGGATCCAATGGCACCTAAGAGAAGAGGTTCGGTGATTGGAGCGCTTGTGGTGACCGAAAAATGCTCCATGAGGCGACCCGTCTGTGAGCCATCTCCAAGCGAGGATTCCTCCACCGCTTCAGACAATTCCAACTCTTCTTCCCCTCAGGTAGATACCCTAGCAGGGAGGGTAATAACTATGGGTAGAAAAGTTGACTTTGAGCTCTTTGATTCCAAAGGTTTCTCGATTGGAAGACAACTCAAAGAATTAGGCTGGGATAAAGTTTGTTCTCTTGATGTTCATACATACCCAGCACTAGTAAAAGAATTTTACTTCAATTTATCGAGAGGTGATGGTGGTTTGGTGAGCTTTGTCAGAGGTAAACGGGTTCATCTTACTTTTCAAAAATTAGGAAACCTCCTAAGCATCCCCATTACCGGATTAGCAGCCGATATGCACATTGAGAGATCAGCAGCTCTGTCGAGGATGTTAGGGAGAGAGGTTACAGAATTTGAAGAGATTAGGGCTAACCAATTGCCCTTGGAATTAAGATTACTTCATAACATTTGCAGCTGGATTTTGTTCCCCAAAATCGGTCGTTTTGAGTATGTCTCTGAGCGGCACATTGTTGTGATGGATAGTATATTGACCGGTCAACCTATTAATTTAGCTGCTATGATGATATTCTATATGGCCGAGGCCGGAGGGAAAAGAAGGTCGTCCTTACCTTATGGCATGATTCTGACTATGGTATTCAGGAGCCAAGGAGTAGTGATTCTAGAGAATGAACCATCCAAGAATCTCAGGCACACCGATTACTACAGTCTGGCCACTTTGCATAGGATGGGATTTGTAAAGGTGAACGGGCAATGGGAAAGGAAAGGTAACTTGAATGAGAGAGCCCCTGAGCCAAGACTTTCTGAACCTTGTGAGGCTGGTCCATCTGTGAGGGTTTCCTCTCCGCAGCCAAGGAGTCCTGTTCCGGCCCCTGCACCTGCTCAAACTCTTGTTCAGCTTTCTACTTCATCAGTTGGATTTTCAGACCTTCAATTGGAGCAACTCAAAGACTTACTTGCTGCTCAGAAGGATGAACTAAAGACTGAGTTTGATAATAAATTTATGAATCTTAAAGAAACTCTTTATTCCCTAGATGATCGCATTAGCAAGATAGAATCAACTCTTAGCTCTTCTGCTGGATCTTTAAGTAGTGATCTGAAGAATATATTTGAAGAACTTAAAGATATCTGTGAAGATTCTGATGTTTATTCAAAGTGCAATGCTGAACTACAAGATAAGATTATCACTGCATGTACTTTTGTTGATGAAAGGTTAAAGGACTACGTCAAGATTCAGACTGAAGGAATGCAAAAGATTATAGATCATTTAACTAGGATTATTAGAACTAATATATGATCTTCATGTAATGTTTGTAATGAAAAGTTTAATTTTGATGTAATGAGAGTTTTAATTTTTGATATAATGAAAGTATAGTTTCTTTTTGTAATACTTGACTTTTGATGAAATGAAATTATCTTTTGATCTATCAATTTTATCTTTTGACTTAACTTTTCTTTATCTTTTTGTTGATTACAAAAAAGGGGGAGAAAGTTATGTCGTATATGCATTTGAATGAAAGTTATGTCGTATATGCATTTGAATGAAAGTTGTCATATATGCATTGATTAGTATTTGATTGATTAGTATCAAATTAGTTTGAAAATACATAAATAAGCTTAAGTGAACATTGATATAAAAGTAAAATTGATATAAATGAATCTTAAGTATCAAATATGTATAGCAAAGGAAGAACAATTGATAATTTGAACTTCATAGGGGGAGCTACCTTATTCAGGGGAAGCCTACTTGTGAAGATCACTTCCTTGAAAATTTTAAGTTGAGAATACTATGCATATACTCAATGTTTTTATAATCATCAAAAAGGAGGAGATTGTTGATCCAATTATTGATTTTGATGATTAATAAAGAAAATGAGTATATTTACTTGATTACTAATAGATTTGACAAGTTTTTCAAGGGTTAAAAATATTTGATCGATATAAAGGTATTAAGAAACGTGTTTTGAATCAATTGCAAATCATAAGTTTCAAAGTTTCAGGACCTGGAGTCGACACCTAGGAATCCTGGAGCCGACCCCATGGCCAGTCAAATATTCTTCTGATTTTTGATACGATCCGGAGCCGACACCTAGACTTTCGGAGCCGACACCCAGAGTTTTGGAGTCGACACTTACAGTGTCTGGAGCCGATTGATGCAGGGACAGAACGCTTATTTTTTTAGTATCTTGGAGCCGACACACACAGTCTTTTGGAGCCGACACCTGACGATGGCGAGCCAACACCTAACTTTTTTGAAGCCGACTCCTCGACGAACTCAGAACTTTCTATTTTTGGATAAACGACTTGGAGCCGACACCTGAAAAGTTGGAGCCGACTCCAACCTGTCTGGGACAAAATTTTAAAATGTCAGATCAGCTCTAACGATAATATTTTCTTTTTACCTAACTTCTAACGGATATATTTTGTTTCCAGGTACACTCCAACGGCTAGTTTCTTCCCAAAAATAGATTAAACGAAATCTATAAAAAGGGGGAGAAAGCTCGTTTTGAAAAATAACGAAAAATAGAGAATATTCAAATCAAAAATCCGAGAAGTCCTGAGCCTGAAATCCAAGAGAAAAGTATTCAAACTCAAATCTTTCCACTCCAAAAAGCTCAAAGAGGAATCCAAGGCATTCAAACTTGAAAAATCGGAGGATTCTTAAAAAGGAAGAAGAAGCTCTGTTTTTGAAGATTTTTCAACTTCTCATCTGCAACATTTGCAACGAATCAAAGATGAGGCCTGATTCAACATCTCCAAAGAGAAGAGGAAAAGAAGAAAAGCTCAAATTCAATCTACTTCAAATAGGCTTTTCTAACCCTATTCATTTATTTTTGAATATTTGCTCATTTGAGGAGCTTTGTATTATTAAAAATACTATTCTTTCTTGTTTGTGCTAGTTCTAGCAAGAGGATTGAACTAGTGGAGGTTGTATACCTCGGGTCAAGCTAGATTGCTTGAGTTTAGGGTTTTGTGCTGGTGAGCCCGGAAAACCGGCTGGGTTCGTTGTGATCCCTGGGAAACAACAAGTTCTAAGTTGTGATCTTGGAAAACAACTCGACTGTAATCAAGAGGATTATAGTGTGGACCCAAGTAAATCTTGGGAGTAGACGTAGGTGTTGGATACACCGAACCACTATAAAATCTTTGTGTTTGCCGTGCTTCGATTATCTCTATCTCTATCTCCTTGTTTGTGCTTTATATTCACATTGCATTTAATTTCATCTATCTCAAAGCCAATAGTTTTTTTTAAGGGTTAAAATTTTTAAAGAACCCAATTCACCCCCCCCTCTTGGGTTGCCATCTGGGCCAACATCCAGCATCTATGACGGCATCATTAACATCAGCAATGCGACGTACCCCCTCATCTACCCGAGGTAGTGTCTCGGAAAGCATTTCTGGAGTCACAGGTACCATCATGGTAGCAGCAGTAGCAGCTCGGCCTGATCCAGAAGGAGGCATCAAGGGACCTGAGGAATCACTGACCTCTCCTCACTCGGTCAGCCGCCATAGTTGCATCGAGTTGTGTCTGCAATAAGGCTATCGTCGCCTTCTGCCTATCTATCACGGATGATAGGGTCAGATTCTGTGACTCTAGAAGATAGATCTCTCTGCTGCTCGCACTCGTATCGGCTCGACTCCTTGGTCTCGAGCTCTCCGATATGATCCTGAAGTAAGGATTTAAGAAACCTCGCCGTGACGACTCAGAAATCTACAAGCCCATGGGTACTCTAAAAACAAGGAGGCCTACAAGCATCTATCAGCCATCCATACAAGAAGAGAATACTTAAAGAAGTGTCGCGCTCCCGGTTAAGAGTATCTAGGTCTCTCCTCAGCTCAGCTACCTCGGCCTCAAAGCTGTTAGAGAATGCACTCTTATCAGGATGCGAGAGGAATTCCTCGAAGGTAGTACTAAAGGGATGGGGCATTACCGGGTAACTATAAATATCATAAGAGAAGAAAGCGTAGAAAAGTTTTGATTCGAGGTTATATATATATATATATAATTTTTCATACACACAACTTATGAGATTAAATAGCTTTAATATCAATTAATAAAATATTTAAATTCAATAAATTTAATATGTAACCAATAATCTCAAAATCATGAGTATATATATGCACTTACAACATAACATAAAATATACATGGATTCATTACTTCCATGCAATGCAAAATTTATGGTAGATAAAAAGATTTCTCTACCTTACAATGAAAGTATCATATGGCTTCATGGGTTTTCTATATTATTTATCGAAAGAAGAAGGTTCTTTTTTGTGACAATCAATTTAATGCATGCATTATTCATTATGGACTGCTTATTCATAGGCTGATTATTCAATATAAATAGTGATCATAATTATAATAAGTTTAAACTCTTGAATTGAGTTTGCTTTGCCTTTTGTCGAGTGAGGGTTGCCCCCTTTCTCTTAGTTCTCGGTTGGATCACCTTTCACATCCACGAATGCCTAAGAGGTTAGGCTGAATAGCTGGCCAAAGGGTTTGTGTAATATAAGGTACTGACGACTGGACCTTGATCTCTGTAGTTGCGTCTCATTCCATTTTTGGCATAAGCACCTTCTCCTACCAGTGAATGTGGTTTTGTTTAGGAAATAATTCTCCATCTTGGGAGTCAAACTTGCAATCAATCCCTTTTCATCTTAGGCGCACAACTGCGCACTCTCCGAAACGGAAAGATAAAGACCACTTTTAAAAGTACCAGCCAACTCCTCATCGGAGGCTTCATCGGTGTACTCTAGGACCCTTCTCATCTGAGAGGGATTCTTAACGCTCTGCCTCTTCATCTCCTGCCCATGTGCTACAGTGCTCGGTTCGTGCCACATAGGTCTTTGTTGGTCGGTCTTTGTCAGTTGCTTTCCTCTTGCGATTGAACGAGATTGGTGTTTGTTGCTAGATCGCTTTTCCTAGCCTATATCAACTTTCTTACTTTCTTTTAGAACCATACCTCTCCACACGTGAGATGCTTGAAACTACAGAAGTGGCTACAGGGAAAATGTCAAGAGATTAGATATTCAACTCTTGTCTTGGACGGCTGGAGGTCACTAAATCAACAACATCGGCAGACCGGGGCGCTGAGGCAATGAAAAGGCCGAAGGACTAGCTGAACGAATGAGGTTCGGGGTTCCCTTGTTGACTGGCCTAAAATGCCTAAACTGAAGTCATGTCAATCAACTGGGGATTCTGGATAGAGAAAGGGTAGGCTTAGGCTTGTTCTAAGACATTTTATGGCTAGTTCTTCCTACTCTTAAGGGGGGACCATTGAAATGCCTGAAAGTCGAAATATCGTAAAAAAGGGCAGCTCCATCTTTAGAGGAAACCTCATTACCCGAAGCCTACCTTACCAATTCTGTTGTTTCCAATTCCGCAGGTTTAGAAAGAGGGAAAGGCCTATCTATCTTTTTTATCGGGCAATTCCCTAGGCTAGACTATTCCGCAAAGTCTACCTCTGCCAATTCTTCGGAGAATTCTGAATCAGTCCCATCAGCTAGTTAGGCTATGCCACCAATTCCATCTGCCAGTTTGGATTATGCCAATTCTACGCCATCCCCGCTAACTTCCCCAATGCCTTAGGCTTATCTCGGATCGGGTAATGTAGAGCCTGGTGTGGTACTCTAAAGCTTAAATCTTAGGATGGAGGTTTGTAAGCTTTACAGGGTTAAGGCCCAGGTTGTTGGGTCTTGAGGGGGCTAGTCTATCATTAGGCTAGGTTTGGGCCCAAGGTGTGGGTTGGTCCAAGGGAGTTTTTTAGGGTTTATTATCCATATAATAAGGCACCGATTTATGTGTGGTGCTGGTTTTATTTTGGTGGCCGTCATGGGGACGGGTTATATATAGTCATGTAACGATGATGATTATAGATGAATGAAAGAAACCCTTTTCTCCCTAAAAAAAAAAAAGAAGGTGAAGTGGAGCTGGTAAAAGTTCATACAAAGAAGAACCAGGCAGATGCACTTACGAAAACTCTTCCACGGGATAGCTTTCTCTCATGTGTGACACTAATGGGTCTGAAGGAATGTGCATATTTTTCAGCAGCTTTGAAGCACCAAGGTGGAGATTGTAGAGCCTGGTGTGGTACTCTAAAGCTTAAATCCTAGGATGGAGGTTTGTAGGCTTTACAGAGTTAAGGCCCAGGTTGTTGGGTCTTGAGGGGCTAGTCTATCATTGGACTGGGTTTGGGCCCAAGGTGTGGGTTGGTCCAAGGGAGTTTTTTAGGGTTTATTATCCATATAATAAGGCACCGGTTTATGTGTGGTGCTGGTTTTATTTTGGTGGCCGTCATGGGGACGGGTTATATATAGTCATGTAACGATGATGATTATAGATGAATGAAAGAAACCCTTTTCTCCCTAGAATAAGCTATCCCTTCTCTTCCTCCTCCTCTCTTTCTTACATATAGATGCCCTAGGTTTCTAGGGTTTTATTGCTGCCATCTCTGCCCTAGCCATCTTCTTGGAGCCGCCTCTCTCAAGGAAGGAGAAGGAAGAAACCCTAGCAGTACCTTCTCCTTGGGCAGCGTCTCTTGATTTTCTGGATCAGATCTGAAGGTTCACGTGAGGAAGAAGAGAGGCCATGACCCTCTCTTACAATCTTGGGGCGCAAGAAACCAAAGAAAATTCTAGTTGCTAATCAATCTGGGAAGATTACCAAGATCAAGATCCAAAATTCTGCTACAGAATTTCAGCAAGGGATATCATCTCGCTTCCGCATCTCCACACGACATGGGGCTGGTCGAATGCGTGCTATGCTCCAAGGGTAGAAAGAGGATGATCCACTCTTCATTTGGTATCAGAGCCTCGGTGATTTGGTGGAGAAAAGATTGAATCTTAGGCGTTTCTTGGTAAGATATCAAACCAGAAATTTCTGCAGCAAGTTTAATTTTCTGTTTTTGTTGTGTGCATTGTTTCTTGGTTGGATATGGCATCTAGTAGCTTTAAATTGGATTTTGAAAAGTATGATGGCAAGGGAAACTTCACCCTATGGCAGTAAAGGGTGAAGGATTTATTGGTACAGTAAAGGATTTATAAGGTCTTGGTGAAACAAAGACCGGATAATGTAAGTCGTGAGGATTGGGAGGAGTTAGAGGAGATTGCATTTAACACAATCAGGATGTGCTTGGCTGATCAAGTCTTGCCAGAGATTTGCACGTAGACCACGGAAAGGGGACTTTGGGTAACTTTAGAGAACACTTACATGGGAAAGAGCATGACAAACAAGTTGTGGTTGAAAAACAGTTGTACAGCTTGAGAATGCCTGAGGGAGGAGATCTTGTGGCCCATATTCAGAAATTCAATCAAGTGTGCTCAGAGGTGATGAGCCTTGATGTGAAGATTGATGAAGAAGACAAGACCCTCATCTTGTGTGTTCGCTACCCAGTTCCTATGATGGTCTGATTATAACCTTGGTGTATGGGAAGGAGACCCTGAATTATGAAGAGGTTGTGGGGGTGCTGAGATCAAACCAGCAAAGAGAAAAGATTCGCATGGGAAACTCTATCACAGAGGTACTTGCTGTGAATGAGAGGCAAGGAAGACCCTGGAAAAAGGTTAGAGGCAAGTCCAAAGGCAGATCTAAGTCTCGGGGCAAGCAGAAAGTGGAAGTGTTACAAGTGTCATCAGATTGGTCACCTGAAGAGAAATTGCCCACTTCTGAAGAATGAGAAGGGGAAGGGCATTTCCAAGGGAGGTTCAGCTAGCAATGGTGGTGCAAATTCATCTGAAGACAGTGAAGATGATGTACTGGTAGTTTCAGATGGGACCAAGAAGTGTGATAGTTGTTGGACACTTGACTCAGCATGTTCTCACCATTATACTTCGCATAGGGAGTGATTTGCAACTTATGAAGAATCTGATGGAGGGAGTGTATGCCTTGGTGATAATCATCCTTGTAAGGTTGCTGGAGTTGGAAGCATAAGGGTGAGGATGTATGATGGGGTTATAAGGACTTTAACAATGTCAAACATGTCCCGGAGTTGAAGAAGAATCTAATTTCTTTGGGCTACCTGGAGAAGCATGGGTATGCTTTTGGAAGCCAGCCGGGGAGTGGATGTTTGAGGATAACCAAGGGTGCATTAGTGGTGATGAAAGGAAGAAGGTTGAAAATAATCTCTATCAGATGGAAGGCTCAGTGGCCATAGATGGTGCAGAGGTGCTAGCAGCGGCACAGGAGGAACAGTTGGTCTATAAACTGTGGCACTATCGAATGGGACACATGAGTGATAAAGGGCTTATAGAACTCAGCAAAAGAGGTCTAATTCCAGCACTTAAGAAGGAGGACAATGACATCCGTGAGCCCTGTATTTATGGTAAACAACATAGGGTGAGGTTTGCCAGCAGTTCCAAGCAGAGTGAAGGTATTCTGGAACTAGTTCACTCAGATGTATGGGGACCGGCCCCTGTGTCAGCCAGAGGTGGGGCTAAGTATTTTTTAACTTTCATTGATGACTACTCCAGGAAGGTATGGGTATATCTGATAAGAGAAAAATCAGAGGTATTTGCTCGGTTTAAAGCTTGGAGAGTTGGTGTTGAAAAGGAGACAGGAAAACCAGTGAAGTGTTTGAGATCTGACAATGGAGGGGAGTATACAAGCAATGAATTCAGAAGCTACTGTGAGAAAAATGGGATCCAACGCCATTACACAGTAAGGATGACTCCCCAGCAGAATGGTGTGGCAGAGAGGATGAATCGTACATTGACAGAGAAGGCTAGGTGTTTGAGGCTGCAGGCATCACTGCCCAAGGTCTTTTGGGGTGATGCAATTATGTTCTCTGGTTTTCTTGTTAACAGGTCCCCTAATAGAAAACTTGATGGAGGCATTCCAGAGGAGATCTGGAGTGGAAAGAAGGTGGAGCTTGGACACCTAGGATTTTTGGTTGCCCAGCCTATGCACATGTGGAGGCAACTGAAAGGAGCAAGCTGGACCCAAAATCACAAAGGCTGATCTTCATCGGGTATCCACAGGGAGTTAAAGGCTATTTGCTATGGAGTTCAGATTCACAGAAGTGTATCATCAGTAGAGACATTATTTTTGATGAGAAGAGCATCTTGAAGAGGTCAGAGATTGCAGATGGAGCTGAAAAGGCTGAACAGGACAGCAGTGGACAGCATTGGCTGACAGGTGATGTACCTTCTACTTCTACTTCAAAATGTGCTTCTTTTGAGGTGGAGTTTGGTATGATGTTCCAATACATATAAAGGATCAGCCAGAAAGCCATCAATCCAGAGGAGGTGCAGGTGGAGTCACACACTTCAGCTTTGAGAGATGATCAAAGGGGTGTGGCACTACACAAGGCAAAGCGTACCATCATCAAACCTGCTCGGTATCGCATTGATGACATGATTTCCTATGCTCTAATCACTGCAAATGAAGATCCAGAGACCTTCCAAGAAGCCATGGAAAGTTCAGAAAGAGACTCATGGATGCAGGCCATGATGGAGGAGATGGAGTCCCTGGAAAAGAACAAGACATGGCAGCTAGTGGATCTACCTAGAGATGCTCGGGCCATTGGTTCAAAATGGGTGTTCACAAAGAAGGAGGCACCTTCAGAGCAAGGTGGAGTCAGATACAAAGCAAGGCTTGTTGCTAAGGGGTTCTCACAGAGAGAGGGAGTGGACTACACAGAGGTATTCTCTCCAGTGGTACGTCATGCTTCAATTCGTGTGTTGTTATCTCTTGTAGCACAACATGGTATGGAGTTGCAGCAGATGGACGTGAAGACGGCTTCTTACATGGGAGTCTAGAGGAGAGGATATACATGAAGCAACCAGAGGGTTTCAAGGAATCTGGATTGGAAGAAAAAGTGTGTCTACTAAAGAAATCGCTCTATGGTTTGAAGCAGTCACCCCGTCAGTGGTACAAAAGGTTTGACACTTTTATTTTGGGCCTTGGATTTTCTAGATGTGAACATGATACTTGTGTCTATGTAAAAATGTGGATGAGGATGATGCACTGTATCTCCTTCTGTATGTGGATGATATGCTCATTGCCAGCAGGAGTGTTGAAGCAGTGAATGGACTGAAATATGCATTATCAACAGAATTTGAAATGAAGGATTTGGGGTCAGCTAGGAAGATACTTGGGATAAAAATTTACAGAGATAGGACCAAGGGAATTCTACACTTGTCATTGGGTGGATATATTCACAAGGTGTTGAGAGGTTTGGGATGGATAAGGCCAAACCAGTTGGAACACCTTTGGCTAGTCACATGTCTCTTTCTAAGTTACAGAACCCCCAGACAGATGAAGAGAAAGAGTACATGGAGAGAGTTCCATATGCCAGTGCCGTGGGCAGCATTATGTATGCTATGGTGTGTTGCAGGCCTGACATAGCATATGCAGTGAGCCAGGTGAGCAGATTCATGGCGAACCCAGGGAAGGAGCACTGGAAGGCACTCAAGTGGATTTTGAGGTACCTTCAGGGAACTCGTGGACTTGGTCTAATTTTTGGGCAGCAAGATGGATCTAAGGAGAAATCTAATATCCCAAGTAAGTCATTAGGTCCATTGGAAGGATTTGTGGATGCAAATTTTGCAGGTGATCTGGATACAAGAAGGTCTACCACAGGTATGTGTTCAGCATGTATGGTGGATTAATTTCTTGGAGATCAACCCTTCAACCTATTACAGCTTTGTCTACAACAGAAGCTGAGTATATAGGGATTACAGAGGCTGCCAAGGAGGCTCTTTGGTTAAAGAGACTCATCATGGAAATGGGGGTGAAGCAGGGTACAGTATTGTTACACAGTGATAGTCAGAGTGCCCTGCAGTTGGCTCAGAACCCAATCTATCATGCACGCACAAAGCATATAGATGTGAGGTATCACAGGATCAGAGAATTGGTGGAAGAAGGTGAAGTGGAGCTGGTAAAAGTTCATACAAAGAAGAACCAGGCAGATGCACTTACGAAGACTCTTCCACGGGATAGCTTTCTCTCATGTGTGACACTGATGGGTCTGAGGGAATGTGCAGATTTTTCAGCAGCTTTGAAGCACCAAGGTGGAGATTGTAGAGCCTGGTGTGGTACTCCAAAGCTTAAATCCTAGGGTGGAGGTTTGTAGGCTCCACAGGGTTAAGGCCCAGGTTGTTGGGTCTTGAGGGGGCTAGTCTATCATTGGGCTGGGTTTGGGCCCAAGGTGTGGGTTGGTCCAAGGAAGTTTTTTAGGGTTTATTATCCATATAATAAGGCACCGGTTCATGTGTGGTGCTGGTTTTATTTTGGTGGCCGTCATGGGGACGGGTTATATATAGTCATGTAACGATGATGATTATAGATGAATGAAAGAAACCCTTTTCTCCCTAGAATAAGCTATCCCTTCTCTTCCTCCTCCTCTCTTTCTCACATATAGATGCCCTAGGTTTCTAGGGTTTTATTGCTGCCATCTCTGCCCTAGCCATCTTCTTGGAGCCGCCTCTCTCAAGGAAGGAGAAGGAAGAAACCCTAGCAGTACCTTCTCCTTGGGCAGCGTCTCTTGATTTTTTGGATCAGATCTGAAGGTTCACGTGAGGAAGAAGAGAGGCCACGACCCTCTCTTACAATCTTGGGGCGCAAGAAACCAAAGAAAATCCTAGTTGCTAATCAATCTGGGAAGATTACCAAGATCAAGATCCAAAATTCTGCTGCAGAATTTCAGCAAGGGATATCATCTCGCTTCCGCATCTCCACACGACTTGGGGCTGGTCGAATGCATGCTATGCTCCAAGGGTAGAAAGAGGACGATCCACTCTTCAGGTAATTCCTGAGTGGAAGAGTTTTTAGATGACCGGGAAATAACAGCTGAATTTGCTCCAGGGACAGAGTGAGTAGGCTATTCCGCCGGAGATGGAGTTGACAATTCCTGACATGTAACAGTCCCAGCTCCAGCTTTAGGCTTTAGTGAGGCCAACTCCGCTTTCCGACTTAATGCGTCAGCCGTCCTTCCAGGCTTGTATTCAAGCATCATATCAAGCTCAGCCAAGAAGTCTTGCCAACGTGCCTGCTTGGGACTTAGTTTCTTCTGAGTCTGGAAATAACTTGTGGCCACGTTATCCGTCTTGACCACGAACCTCGAGCCCAATAGGTAGTGCCTCCATGTCCTTAGACAATGCACTACCGCCGTCATCTCCTTCTCCGGAACGGTATAGCGCCGCTCGGTGTCATTCAGCTTACGGCTCTCGTAAGCGTTGGGGTGCCCTTCTTGCAATATGTCTTTGGTACCTTCATTTCGGTGAGAAGGGCCCTGGTGACTTCCAAGAGATGACGATTCTTCCTCTCAGCAACTCCGTTCTGTTGGGGGGTATAGGGACAAGACGTTTGTGACTCAATTCCCTTTTCCTGCAAATACAACGGAAGATCCCTAGAAACATACTCCCCCCATTGTCAGACCTCAAGACCTTGATGTTGGCATCAAACTGGGTCTTGATCATTCTATGAAACAATTTCATAACAGAAGATACTTCATCTTTTGAAATCGAAAGATGAAATATATGCAAAGGATAAAAGCAGTTTACAAATACACGGGGCATACCCGGGATCAAAAAAAGAATGGTTCGCAGTCAAAAGCAGGTCTATCTAGCCTGACCACTGCAGGCATCATCATCAGGAGCTGCAGTATCATCTCTCGGTCTCTTCCCCGGGCGGGAATAAGGTCCAGCATCTATGACGGCATCATTAACATCAGCAACGCGACGTACCCCCTCATCTACCCGAGGCAGCGTCTCGGGAAGCATCACTGGAGTCACCGGTACCATCATGGTAGCAGCAGTAGCAGCTCGGCCTGATCCAGGAGGAGGCATCAAGGGACCCGAGGAATCACTGACCTCTCCTCACTCGGTCAGCCGCCATAGTTGCATCGAGTTGTGTCTGCAATAAGGCTATCGTCGCCTTCTGCCTATCTATCACGGATGATAGGGTCAGATTCTGTGACTCTAGAAGATAGATCTCTCTGCTGCTCGCACTCGTATCGGCTCGACTCCTTGGGTCTCGAGCTCTCTGATACGATCCTGAAGTAAGGATTTAAGAAACCTCGCCGTGATGACTCAGAAATCTACAAGCCCATGGGTACTCTAAAAACAAGGAGGCCTACAAGCATCTATCAGCCATCCATACAAGAAGAGAATACTTAAAGAAGTGTCGCGCTCCCGGATAAGAGTATCCAGGTCTCTCCTCAGCTCAGCTACCTCGGCCTCAAAGCTGTTAGAGAATGCGCTCTTATCAGGACGCGAGAGGAATTCCTCGAAGGTAGTACTAAAGGGATGGGGCATTACCGGGTAACTATAAATATCATAAGAGAAGAAAGTGTAGAAAAGTTTTGATTCGAGGTTATATATATATATATATATATATAATTTTTCATACACACAACTTATGAGATTAAATAGCTTTAATATCAATTAATAAAATATTTAAATTCAATAAATTTAATATGTAACCAATAATCTCAAAATCATGAGTATATATATGCACTTACAACATAACATAAAATATTCATGGATTCATTACTTCTATGCAATGCAAAATTTATGGTAGATAAAAAGATTTCTCTACCGTACAATGAAAGTATCATATGGCTTCATGGGTTTTCTATATTATTTATCGAAAGATGAAGGTTCTTTTTTTTGTGACAATCAATTTAATGCATGCATTATTCATTATGGACTGCTGATTCATAGGCTGTTATTCAATATAAATAGTGATCATAAATTATAATAAGTTTATACAAAATACTTTATCAATTCAATATTCGATTAATTATAGTTTTTAAAAGAATGTTTACAGTAATCCACATGCTAAAAATTTTCTAATGCACCATTGAGGTATGGTGTGTCCCGATGATTCAAGAAACATCGTGTCATTTCTTTTACCTCAGTTGCTTTGCTTCTTTGATTGAACTCCACATTACAACGGAGGCCCAAACTCATATAAAATCAAATCCAACCCGTTGACAGAATCTCGGACGATCCAATTTTATATGCAATTAGTTAGATCACCTAAGTCTAGACCTCAACCTACCAAAATATTTTGTTTAAAAATAATTTACAAAGATCGAATTAAATTAGATTGTTCTAAGGACTGGTGCTACTTGAGTTGGAAATCTATCACATACAACGCATCAAGTTTGGGTTGATTGGTGACACCATCAGAATATCAGATTTTTTAATATATATATATATATATATATATATTTGTGGCCCAATTCGGCCCAAATGCCATGGTTTCCTTGGCTGAAAAAGTCTTTGTACACCCCCCCGGTGTAGCAAGGCCTACGTGGGCTGCACCGCTCTTCTGATTGGTCCACGTGGAGCCTACGTGGATGACGTACCGGGCGGTATGACTCTGCTACGATGTAACGTTCTGAACGTGACGGCCATTTAAAGTGCTTCATTTTTTTTTTTAAAAGTGCAGACGAAAATGCCCTTTCCCTCCATTCTATCGCATTTTACGTTGGATTTCATTTGTGCAAGAAAAACTCTTTCTTCCCCCTCGCTCTGGCTTTCGGCACGATCCTACGCCCTCGCTCTGAGAGTCCGGTCGAAAGAAAATATTTCAGCTTCGAGGCTGGAATACCTGGCTACTGGAGTTTTGTACAAAAACTTCTGGAGGAAATGTCGTTCGCACGAAGTAAAAAATCCTTCTTCCCACTTCTTGTAAAGCTCCTTTATTACACCAACTATTTTTTCTCGTTAGAGGTAGTTAATGCGTGACCAAACCGTTTAATGCGCGGGTAACTTCCTTAGAACAAAACAGTTATGACATTCTGGCAGTCATAACTGTTTAGAGTTTACTGTTTTGTAAGCACGAATGTCATACTCTTTTAACTAGGATGTTATACCTCATGAACTGGGGTGTCGTCAGAGTGTTTCGGCCTATATTCCCGTTATTTCCTGTCCATATAGCTCTAGTGTCGTCATGCTCGGCCAAAAATCCTTTGCGACACCGCAGTTCAAACATCACGACACCCTAGCGACAACGCTACGACACCCATGCTTATAACCTTACGACACCCAAGGAGGAATTCGGCCTAAAATCATTGGTGACACCACAGTTGAAACGTTATGACACCCTAGCGTTAACGCTACGACACCCATGCTTATAACCTTCGCGTTCTTCGTATGTTGCTTTCCGGGGTGTCGTAGCATTTCTATGGGGTGTCTTTAAATGATAAAGGGTGTGTCATGCTTATAACTAACCCTGGAGAGCAGGCCCGCAACACCCAAGTTATGTTCACCCAAAAAAAGATCTATAACGCCGTAGGTGAAACATTAAGACACCCAAGCGTCAACGCTACGATACCCCGTATGGAGAACAATCCCGCGACACCCCGCTTTAACAGTCACGTCATCGGTGTCGTCGCTTTAAAGCTAGGGTGTCGTCAGATGAGAACTGGGGTGTCGTTAACAGCCTGAGTCGGTGATGTCGTCATTCGCGACACCCCAGTTGAAACCTGACGAAACCCTAGCACCAATTCTACGACACCCGTGCTTATAACTGACCACGGAGAGAAGGCCCGCACACCCAAGTTACAAACCTAAGATACCGTTCACGCTTAGGAGAAAACTTTAGCACATCCCAGATGAAATTGGTCGAAAAACAGTTACGACATCCAAGCTCCCTTATCCTTCGGTCTGGCAGCAAATACAAAAGTTACTAAAATTTTTTTTATTCATCATACAAATAAAGACAAGAAGAAAAGAAAAGAAAAAGTACAGGAGCCCTCACTAGGGCTTGTCATTTTCTCCGGCGCTGCTGAGCTCCCCCCACGCTGCGGGGCTAACTCGGCGATCTGGCACTGGAGGGACGCTACTTGCCCCTCCAGCTGGCTGTTGGCCCGATGCAGGACCTCGATCTCTCTGTTGAAACGGCCAGGTATTGCTCGGCCGCCCTGTGGAGTCGCTCGCTGTTTGCGAGCGACGATGCAAAGACTCCGCATCGACGGTTACCGTTGTACGGTGGCTCCCATGGGTGCCAGTCGATCGTCCCTCGCCTCTAGAAGCCATCTCAGTATCCAAAAATTTTGGAAGATCAGCTGAAAAGGTGATTAATGATCGCATTCCCCCATCCATATTTAAGGCACTCCTGGTGGGTGTTTCGATTGCTCGAGCTATCAGCTCGACGCCCCTATCGTGGAAACTTGCCACGTGCCACCATCTCAGTGGGCGGTCAAAGGAAACGAATGGGTTTTGAATTAGGGTGTCGTGGGTTTCAACAAATAAGAGCGAATGGCAGCAAACACCCCAGGAGGAATTCGCCCCCCTCGTGAACAGAAACCATTAATGAAGAATGAAGAGAGTGTGGGGAAGCCAAATACTGTGACACCCTAGTACCAATGCTTCGATACCCGTGCTTAAAACTGACTACGGCGAGAATCCCCGTGATACTCCTGGTGGAATTCGATCAAAAATCCTTCATGACACCCCAGTTGAAATCTCACGACACCCGTGCTTAAAACTGACCACGGAAAGAATCCCCATGACAATCCTGGTGGAATTCGGCCGAAAATCATTCGCGACACCCCAGTTGAAATCTTACAATACCCTAGCTTTAAGGCGACGACACCCGTGCTTACAAATGACCACGGAGAGAATCCCAGCGACACCCCTGGTAGAATTCGGACGAAAATCCTTCGCGACATCCCAGTTGAAATCTCACGACACCTTAGCTTTAAGGTGACGACACCCGTGCTTAAAACTGACCACGGAGAGAATCTTCGCGACACCCCCTGGTGGAATTCGGCCGAAAATCATTCGCGACACCCCAGTTGAAATCTCACGACACCCTAGCTTTAAGGCGACGACACCCGTGCTTAAAACTGACCACGGAGAGAATCCCAGCGACAACCCTGGTGAAATTTGATCGAAAATCCTTCGCGACACCCCAGTTGAAATCTCACGACACCCTAGCTTTAAGGCGACGATACCCATGCTAAAAACTGACCACGGAGAGAATCCCCGCGACACCCCCTGTGGAATTCGGCCAAAAATCATTCGCGACACCCCAGTTGAAATCACACGACACCCTAGCTTTAAGGCGATGACACCCGTGCTTAAAACTGACCATGGAGAGAATCCCCGCGACACCCCTTGGTGGAATTCGGCCGAAAATCCTTCGCGACACCCCAGTTGAAATCTCACGACACCCTTGCTTTAAGGCGATGACACCCGTGCTTACATATGACCACGGAGAGAATCCCAGCGACACCCCTGGTGGAATTCGGCCAAAAATCCTTCGCAATACCCCAGTAGAAACCTCACGACACCGTAGCACCAATGCTATGACAACCGTGCTTATAACTGACCACGGAGAGAATCCCCGCGACACCCCAGATGGATTGGATTTCGGTCGAAAATCCTTCGCGACACCCTAGTTGAAACCTCACGACACCCTAGCACCAATGCTACGACACCCATGCTTATTGCTTTAAGGCGACGACCAACCCGCCTTAACAGTCAACGCACGGGTGTCGTCGCCTTAAAGCTAGGGTGTCGTCAGATGAGAACTACGGTGTCGGTAACAGCATGAGTCGGGGATGGTGTCGTTAGGCTCTTCGTCAATGTGTTATTAATTGGTGTCGTAATTTTACAGCTTCGGTGTCATTTTTTGTAAACTGGGGTGTCGTGACTTCTGAATTCAGATCATAGGTGTCGTATTGTTTTAACCTTCGTGTCCTAATCCTTTGTCAGGATATATTGACAACTAAATCTATGGATATCATTGTTCATGACTGTGTGCCTATATTTTCACAGACGATGCTGAAATTAAAGATCAGAAAGAAATCGATAACACTCCCGGCCGTGCACCTTCACCCGTCGCTCCAAATGCAGTGGATGATACTATAGTTCCTCAAACTGGAATGAAATTCAATTCAGCAGATGATGTATATACGTTCTACAATGGATATGTGAAACGAGTTGGTTTCGGAATCACAACAGTGTGTAGCTGGGCCAACAACAAAAAATAACTTTGCTTCAAGCACCTGGCGTGTTGGAGGCAAGAAAAATCTAGAAAAACAGAGAAGAGTATGAATCATAGGGATACTGGGAAAGTTGATTGTATGGCATCCATAAAAGCAAGACTGAATGCTACAAGTGGTAAGTGGATATTGGATGAGGTTTCTCTAGAACATAACCATGGGATGTCCATAACATCAACTGGTTATCTACAGTCGCATAGGAGGATCAGCACACCAGAGAAGGCAGAGATCAGCAATTTACATGCCGTGAATGTTTCGACAACTCAGATATACTCTGCCATAGCAAGGAGAAAAGGGGACAGAAGACAATTGGATTTCACCGAGAAGGATGCTCGTAACTTCATTTGTCGCGAACGTCAGTCTAAGCTGAAAGAAGGAGATGCTCAGTCGATGGTAATTCATTTCACCGAAATGCAACTCAGAAATCCCAATTTCTTCTATACCTTAGACCTCAATGATAATGGTCATCTGAGGTCTGTCTTCTAGATTCATCCAATGTCAAGATTGGCATGCACATACTTCGGTGATGTTCTAAGCTTTGACTCAACCTACTTGACAAATAGATATCAAATGCCTTTTTGTCCATTCGTCGGGTCAACCATCATGGACAGTCCACCTTGCTTGGTTGCGCATTGTTGTCTGATGAGAGTACTGAGACATATAAATGGGCTTTTCAGGCATGGCTGGATGCAAATGGTGGTCAAGCACCTATTGCCATAATAACCGACCAAGATAAGGTAATCGAGGCTGCTGTCAAAGAAGTTTTTCTTAACACACGATATCGATTTTATCTTTGGCATATATTGAAGAAGATACCTGAAAAGATTGGCCATATTTGCACAGCAAATCCCAAGTTTATGGTTGATTTCGATGAGGCGATATATGATTCATTGACCATACAGTCATTCGAGGAAAGGTAGGGCACATGTTATAGAGAAATATAAAAAATGCAAGTCTATAGATTGGTTCAATGTCCTTTACGAATGTCGGGATAAATGGGTCTCAGTTTACCTAAAGGATACATTCTTCGCAGGTTTGTATGTCATTGTCTTTGGTTCATGTTCGCGTTCAACGCTTTTTTTTGTTGACAAAATTTTGAACAGGGATGTCATCTTCACAAAGGAGCGAGGGCATAAATCACTTCTTCGATGGGTTTATAAATTCGAAGACTACACTAACGGAATTCATAGGTAAGTACGAAGATGCCTTGAAAAAAAGATACGAGGCCGAAAATGAGGAAGATAATAGGACGTTGCAAACGATTGCTTTCCTAAAAATCATCACCTTTTGAGAGACAAGCTGCAGGAAGGTATACAAGGCACATTTTCAAAAAATTTCAGAATGAGATCCTTGAAATGGCTACATCAAATACTAAATTGATCAAGGAAGCTGGCAACTGTTGTGTATATTATGTAAAGTCATACGAAAGGATTGAAGTTGATGGAATTGGCAAGGAGATGATCAAAGATTATATCGTGTCATACGATAGAAATATTGAGGATGTCCAATGCCAGTGCCGATCCTTTCAGTTCAAGGGGTACCTGTGTAGGCATGCCTTGTTGGTTCTTCATCAAAGTGATGTATTTCATTTACCAGATAAATACTTCTTGAAGAGATGGTGCAAGGACATGAAATACCAATTCGACGAATTCGACTGCAATACTGAAGGTTATGATAAAAGTACATAAAAATCACGGTACGCAGTGACAATTTTTTAATTGAAATGTCTTAATATATGTTTTCGTTAATATTATGTTAATGATTGTAGATATAGTTTGCTGAGTCATCGGATGATGAAGCTCGCAGAGATAGCCTCCATATCTGAAGATGCATTTAATGTAGTGATGGATGGTCTAACACCTATATTCAAAATTGCCGTGGATGCCAACTGCGCAGCTAAACCAGGTACAGAGCTTGTAATTCAAGATCCTGAACAAATTAGGACGAATGGTCACCCAAGAGAGAACAGATTAAAGAGTGGAGTCGAGAAGAAGTCAAAAAGATCAAGGAAAAATCTGGTCAAGGAAAGAGCTGCTTCAAGCAACAGGCAGACTTGTTTGCAGTCAATTAATACCGGAGAGGACAAGGAAAGAATTGTACCACCTTCCGAAGCTTTGATGGACGAATTTGATGCTTATGTATTGAGTCAACTTACACAGGAGCATATATAAAACACGGGTGTCGTAACTTTCTAACTAGGGTGTCTTGGTCGCAAATGAAGTGCTTTCAAACTAGGGTGTCTATTTCAGTCAAATGAAGTGCTTTTAGCACGACGATACCCCAGCTCTTGGCTAACGACTCCCTAGCTCTAGCGTGGCGACACCCGAAAGGCGAAATCCTACGACATCCCAGTACTAACGAAAGGACACCGAAGCTTTTAGCGCGACGACACCCCAGCTCTTGGCTAACGACTCCCTAGCTCTAGCGCGGCGACACCCGAAAGGCGAAATCCTACGACATCCAGTACTCACAAAAGGACACCAAAGCTTTTAGCGCGACGACACCCCAGCTCTTGGCTAACGACTCCCTAGCTCTAGCGCGGCGACATTCGAAAGGCGAAAACCTACGACATCCCAGTACTCACGAAAGGACACCAAAGCTTTTAGTGCGACGACACCCCAGCTCTTGGCTAATGACTCCCTAGCTCTAGCTCGGCGACACCCGAAAGGCGAAATCCTACGACATCCCAGTACTCACAAAAGGACACCGAAGCTTTTAGCGCGACGACACCCCAGCTCTTGGCTAACGACTCCCTAGCTCTAGCGGGCGACACCCGAAAGGTGAAATCCTACGACATCCCAGTACTCACGAAAGAACACCTAAGCTTTTAGCGCGATGACACCCAGCTCTTGGCTAACGACTCCCTAGCTCTAGCGCGGTGACACCCGAAAGGCGAAATCCTACGACATCCCAGTACTCACGAAAGGACACCGAAGCTTTTAGCGCGACAACACCCCAGCTCTTGGCTAACGACTCCCTAGCTCTAGCGCGGCGACACCTGAAAGGCGAAATCCTATGACATCCCAGTACTCACAAAAGGACACCGAAGCTTTTAGCGCGACGACACCCCAGCTCTTGGCTAACGACTCCCTAGCTCTAGCGCGGCGACACCCGAAAGGTGAAATCCTACAACATCCTAGTACTCACGAAAGGACACCAAAGCTTTTAGCGCGATGACACCCCAGCTCTTGGCTAACGACTCCCTAGCTCTAGCGCGGCGACACCCGAAAGGCGAAATCCTACGACATCCCAGTACTCACGAAAGGACACCGAAGCTTTTAGCGCGACGACACCCCAGCTCTTGGCTAACGACTCCCTAGCTCTAGCGCGGTGACACCCGAAAGGCAAATCCTACGACATCCCAGTACTCACAAAGGACACCGAAGCTTTTAGCGCGACAATACCCCAGCTCTTGGCTAACGACTCCCTAGCTCTAGCACGGCGACACCCGAAAGGCAAAATCCTACGACATCCCAGTGCTCAATTTACGATACTGTAGTGTTCAATTTACGACATCATATATGAAAACTTAAGAAATTGTGAAGTAGAAAAGGCAAAAATATGAATAAATCGAGGACACCCCTGTTCTCAATATAAAATTTGTGCATTTGCATTAAATCTGAATCAGTGTTAATATGAATAAATTACATTCAATTTTCATTCAAAGAAGAATTAAAAAATTAAGAACATTTTTGACAATATCGCTGATCTTTTTGTTCAGGCCCTCTCTCAATATCATCGCAGCTAATTGTCACCGGTAATCTCTGACTTCCTCATCTGTAAAATTCATCTTTATATCAGGATTGTCCCGTCGAGCAAGACATTCCATGTATCTCAGACAGTATAGGCCGCAATCTAGCGATTCAGTCGGTTGGCTTGGGCAATCCGAAATCTCTTCCATCGGCCAAGTCATCGCTTCCTTCTTATCGCAGTAGATATGGAATATGTGGCCAAGAATTGTATGTCATTTCTTTGCATTGGCCTTGTACTTGGGGTTGCATTTCATTGAATTCAGATGCATGAACACCTTTCTTTCCATGTCGACAGCAACCAAATGCCAGTGCGAGTTATCGAAGTTTATTATGGTGAAAAGAAACTGGAATTGGGCCTTATCTTCATCGGATACATTGTCAAATATCGAGGCCCCTGATGTTCTAGCGAGTTCATGAGCAGGTGATGAAGAAGTCAGACACATAGCGGATACAAAACTGATGCAAATATGCACTTATGGTATCGGTCCGGATGCTCTGTCCCGTTGCGCATCAGAAACTCCTGGCCGGCATCAATTATCTACCAATGCAATGTAAACCGATTAATATAATTCTAAAATCAACAACTAGAATAGGTTTCTTGATATACTTACATCATCTATTATCATTTCATTGTTAATGAGATCTTGAAGATTTTTCCTTGTTACAACACCAGAAAACATATTGGTGTAGACGATCTCGTCGGTTAGTCGTTCGCTCAAAAAATTTTGAATAATAATTTGGTCATCTTCAACTATTGTGTCGAGCTTTGACGTGCCCACTGTCTTCGCCGACTTTTTAGGATGGGTTGTCTCATAACAATCTCCGACGACCTTGGATGCCTTACGCTTCCTCGGCTCTTTTTTAACCCTCCTAACAAGCGAAGGCACTCCAATGATTTCTATGTCCATATCATCACCCTTTGGCGCATGGGTGCCAAGTTTATTATCAGATTTGACTCCTCTTTATTTTCATTCCCATGCTCTGTTTTATCATCCAATGAATCCCCCTCCAATCTCTTCTCCTCTGCTTTTGCATTCCCCGTCTCAGTTGGACACTCGGATGAATGGTCCTCTTCCATCTTCTCTCCTCACTATTTCCATTACCAGGCTCGCGGAGGACTAACTCCAGGGAATGCACCTTCTCTATTTTCTGTCTCCCTTGTCCTCCTCATTTCTTGCATTACTTTCCTTTCTGAGCAGTGAACTGAGGAGGCTCTCAGCAATGGACAGCCTGTGCCTGACATCGTCGAGTTGATCCTTAACGCACTCCAATTCAGTCCTCAACTCGGCACATCCTGCGCAGCTATCCGTTGGTTGAGGGGCGCAGCTATCTATTGGTTGAGGGGATGCTACATTCTGCTGAGTGAGAAGCCAGCGCTCTTCTGATAGTGGTATAGTAGCTCCCTCCATCTGCAACGCAAGATGATAACAAATTAATATTAAGTGAACATATTGACACATTAAGTTAAAAAATATGGTCAGAGCAATGGAGCAATGTACTAGCTTACCAAGTCGTGTGGCTGCAAGTCAGCAACCCGAATCGATTGGATCTTCATTTGGTGGTCATACCACTTCAACAGCCGGGGCAGTTTATTAGGATATGCTGGTGCTCGCATTGATGTATGCTCGAGGAACCATGCCTGAACATGATATTTTTTGGATATTAAATAATATAATATTAACAAAGAAATTATACTAAGAACACTATTTCTGCGTCTCAATAATCCTTACCACCAGTGCTGCCGAGCATCCGAA
>UESW01004572.1:720714-742231 GCA_900491605.1 Calamus simplicifolius | reverse complement strand
TCTGAAGCATGCCATTGAGGAGCTCATCAAGCAGGGCTACCTCGGAAAGTTTGTTCGAAAGCGATGGCCTCCGGCCATCCCAGCTCTAATGGGACCTTCGCCTGATCAGGCCAACGTCGATAATGCTCCAATATCGATAATGCTCGACAGAATGAACGATAGGCATGCTTTCTTGAGGGGCGGCTATGACTTCTAAAAGATTGAGGGATGAGGAGGAAATAAAAAATGTAATCCCTTTTTCTGAAGGGGAGTTAGCAGGGAGGGGCAATTTGAATTATGATAGCGGAATCGTCTCTATAATGATCGCTAAGCTTCTTGTAAAAAGAATTTTAATGGATAATGAGAGCTCTATTGACATTTACTTATGATGCTTTTGTTTGGATGAATTTATCTCTCAGTTTCCTCCAACCGGCGACAACGCCACTGGTTGGCTTCACAGGAGATTCAGTAAGGATAGAAGGTGAAATTACCCTGCCGATCATGGCAGGATCACTACCGTGTCAGAGCACTGTCCTGATGAGATTTTTAGTGGCCCGAGTGCCCCTGACTTACAACTCTATATTCGGTCGGTTAGGCTTAAACCTTTGGACGCGTGATATCTACTAGGCACCTGCTTATGAGATTCCCTATCAGTGGAGGAATCGACGAGATGCGGGGAGAGCAAAATCTGATGCAATTATACTATTATATGGCCCCAGCCCTAGGAGGCGGTGATCCCACCGGCCTCAGTGTTGTTCAATCCCAGAAAATCTGAAAGAAAGGGAGAGCCAACCGAGCACTTGCTATCCTACTGTGGGGGACGACCATGCGAAGACTATACAAATCGGTGAGCTTCTTCCCTTGGAGATGAAGAATCAACTCTTCACTTTCTTGCATGAATTCGGATGTCTTTACCTAGTAGTTTCGGACATGCTCGCATCCCTTCAGAAGTACTACTCATAAGCTTAATATTGACCCAAAGTATCGGCCCGTCCAACAAAAAAAGAGAAGTTCCCGAGTGGCTGAAGGCCATTGATGAGGAGGTCAACAAGCTCTTACTGCCGATCATATCCGGAAAGCACAATACCTGATTGGCTAGCCAATGTGGTGATGGTCCGAAAGGCGAGCGAAAGTTGGCGAATCTGCATCGATTTCACTGATCTTAGTGAAGCATGCCCTAAGGATAGCTTCCTTCTACCGCGGATTGACTAATTAGTGACTCTACATCCGGCTATGAGCTCATCAGCTTTATGGATGCCTTTCTGGATACAACAAATAAAGATGGACCTGGTTGATGAAGAAAATACCTCTTTCATCATCGAGAAGGGCATCTACTGTTACAAGGTGATGCCCTTTGGGTTGAAAAACGCAGGGACTACTTGCTAGAGGTTTATGAATAAGGTCTTTAAAGATCAAATTGGGGGAGGTGTATGTAGATGATATGCTAACTAAGAGCACCTGCATCCTAACCATGTGGCTGATTTAGAAAAAACATTCAACAATCTCCGGTGCCATCAAATGAAGCTCAACCCTCGCAAATGTGCATTTGGAGTCATTGCCTAAAAATTTTAGGCTTTCTAGTGACCCAACGGGGGATTGAAGTGAATCAGAGAAGATACAAGCCATTCTTGACACAAGGCAGCCGATCAATAAAAAGGACGTGCAGCGGCTCACCGAAAGAGTAGCCGCTTTGAGCCAGTTTCTATCGAGATCTGCCGAAAGATGCCTATCCTTTTTAAAGCTCTACACAAGGTAAACGGCTTTAAGTGGATAAAGAACTGATAGAAAGCCTTTGAGGAGTTGAAGGAGTTTCTATCCATACTGCCATTACTATCAAAGCCAAAAGAATGAAAAAGCTCTTCCTTTATCTTGTTGCTTTCCCAGAAGCAGTTAGCTCTATTCTGGTATGCCTCGACCCCAACGGAGCATAGAAGCTCATCTACTACACTAGCAAAGTCCATGATGCGGAGGTCAGTATTCCAGAATCGAAAAAATTATTTTTGCTCTAATCATTTTGGCTCAACGTCTCATGCTATATTTTCAAGCCCATCCAATCATGATACTCACGGACCAGCCTCTTAGAGCTATCTTGACTTATCCTGACACCTTTGGTCGGCTAGCTAAATGGGCTATCAAATTGGGAGAATTTGATCTTTTATTTCAATCCCGATCTGCCTTGAAGTCCCAGATGTTGGCGAACTTCCTAGTGGAGTGCACTTGGACGGAAGAGTAGCCCAAAGATTTTCCAATGATATGTTCAAACGCCGATGAGGATGTGGTGGAAACCTGGATCCTTCATATTGATGGCGCCTTCAATTCTCAAGGAAGCGAGCTGGTCTTATTCTTGCAAATTTGGAGGGTGTAGTGCTGGAGTACACTCTTCGATTTCTAAAGCCACAAATAACCAAGCCGAGTATGAGGCTTATTGGCCGAATCAAGCTCGCGTAGGAGTTTGGAGTAAAGCACCTCAGGGCCTTCATCGACTCTCAGCTTATCTTTGACAAATCACTGGGGAATATGAAGCTCGAGACCTCATTATGTCTCAATATCTAAATGAAGTCAAGTCGTTGACTTTCTCATTAGTTTATTTCACCATCAATTATATTTTTAGGGGCGAAAACGTTAGAGCTGACACTCTGTCGCGGCTAGCCACTTCGATGGATAACACCTTGGGAAGAACATATGTGGAGCACCTAGAGACTCCAAGTATTAATGCAGCGAAGAAGTTCTACCGGTTACACATGAGTCAACATGGATGGATTCTTACATCCATATCTTACTGACGGTATTCTCCCCGCTGATCCTATAGAAGCCAGGCTACTCAAGTGGAGGGTCCCTAAATTTGTATTGCTGAATGGACAATTATACAAGAAGTCTTTCTCTTATCCCTCCTCAAATGTATTGGTCCTACAGACGCCAATTATTTTTAGGAAGATCCATGAGGGCATATGTGGGAACCACTTGGGGGCAGATCGCTGGCACATAAGGCTCTCTGCAAGGGATATTATTGGCTATTATGCGAAAGGATGTTGCTGAAATAGTTCCAAAAGTGCGGTAGCTGCCAGCGATATTCTAATGACCAGCGACAGCCACCTCTCATTGATCCCGCTCTCTGCTCCGTGGCTCTTTGCTCAATGGAATGGATATCCTTGGGCTATTCCCTTCAGCTTCAGGGCAACGAAAATTCTTACTTGTCGCCATCGACTATTTCACCAAATGGGTTGAAGTCGAGGTGTTAGCTAAAATTACCGAGAGCAAGGTGAGGATATTTTTCTAGAAGTCTATTATCTGTCAATTTGGCCTATCTCATACTATCATCACGATAATGGACGCAATTCGATAATGCTGCATTCAAGACTTTTTGCACTAAGTTGGATATTGACCATCATTCACTTTTGTCGAGCATCCAAACCAATGGAGAAGCAGAAGTCATGAATCGGATCATCCTCCGGGGACTCAAAACCTTACTAGATGAGTTAAAGGCAAATGGGTGAGGAACTCCCAAGTGTATTGTGGGCATATCATACGACTCCAAGGATCCCCGGGAGAAACTCCTTTCAGTCTCATCTTCGGATTGAAGCGGTCATCCCAGTGGAGATGGGTCTTCCAAGCCCTAAGGTGGAGTCATATAATGAAGAAGATAATTCTTATCAACTAAGGGCCAACCTCGACTTCATCGACGAGATTCGGAACCAGGCACGGCTCAAGATGGCTATCTTTCGCAAGCGAACAATAAAAATTATAATGCTCGACTCCACCCCAAGACATTTGCCCAGGGAAAATTAATCCTCAGAAGGGTCGAGGTATCTAAGCCAGCCAAAGGAGGTAAGCTATCTCTAAATTGGGAGGGACCCTATCGAGTTACTGAAGCACTTCACCAAGGAGCATACCGACTCGAGAAGCTTGATGGGCGGATAATCCTGCGTACTTGGAATGCGGATAACCTTCGCTGGTATTACCAATAGTGAGTGTATTCTATCGATGAATATATGAAGAGTCTTAGATTTTATCTTTCTATTCGATCTAGACAACTTATAGTTTTCAAAAGGACCTTGGTGGTCCCACGATCATAAAGACACCCTCGGATCGGCACCGAAAAACCATCGAGGTAGTTCAAGTCCTATGGTCCCGGCGGCCCTAAGTCAAACTATCGGTCAGCACCGAGAAACCCGAGGTAGTTTTCAAAAGGACATCGGCAGCCGCGATCATAAGGACACCCCGGGCCGGCATCGAGAAACCTTCGAGGTGGTTCAAGTCCTATGGTCTTGGCGGTCGCGAGTCAAACTTCCGGGCCGGCACCAAGAAACCTCCGAGGTAGTTTTCAAAAGAACCTCGGACCCGCGATCATAAGAATACCCTCGGGCTGGCACCGAGAAACTCCCAGACAGTTCAAGTCCTATTGTCTCGGTAGCCTCGAGTCAAACTCTCGGCCGGCACAGAGAAACCCCCGAGATAGTTATCAAAAAGACCTCAACGGCCCCGCGATCATAAGAACACCCCTAGGCCGGCACGAGAAACCCCCGAGGCGGTTCAAGTCCTATGGTTCCCAGTCCCGAGTCAAACTCTCGGACCGGCATCGAGAAACCCCCGAGGTAGTTTTCAAAAGGAGCTCGGCGGCCCCACGATCATAAGGACACCCCCGAGCCGCATCGAGAAACCTCGAGGCGTTCAAGTCATATGGTCTCGGTGGCCCCAAGTCAAACTCCTGGCCAGCACGAGAAACCCTCGAGGTAGTTTTCAAAAGGACTTCAGCGGCCCCGCGATCATAAGTACACCCGGACCGGCACGAGAAACCCTTGTGGCGGTTCAAGTCCTATGGTCTCAGCGGTCCCAAGTCAGACTCTCGAGCTGGCACCGAGAAACCCTCGAGGTAGTTTTCAAAAGGACCTCGACGGCCCGTGATCATAAGGACACCCTTGGATCGTATCAAGAAACCTCCGAGGCGGTTCAAGTCCTATGTTCTCGGCGGCCCCGAGTCAAACTCCCATGTCAGCACCAAAAAACCCCCGAGGTAGTTTTCAAAAGGACTCGGTGGCCCCGCGATCATAAGGACACCCCCGGGTTGGCACCAAGAAACCCTGAGGTAGTTTTCAAAAAGACCTCGGGGCCCCGCATTCATAAGGACACCCTCGGGCCGGCATCGAGAAACTCCTGAGGTGTTCAAGTCCTATGGTCTCGGTGGCCCCGAGTCAAACTCTCGGGCCGGCACCGAGAAACCTTCGAGATTGTTTTTAAAAGGACCTCGGCGGCCCGCGATCATAAAGGACACCCCCGAGCCGGCATCGAGAAACCTCAAGGTGGTTCAAGTCCTATGGTTTCGGTGACCCCAAGTCAAACTCCCGGACCGGCATCGAGAAACCCCGAGGTAGTTTTCAAAATGACCTCGGTGGCCCTGCGATCATAAGGATACCCTGGCTGATACTGAGAAACCCCGAGGCGATTCAAGTCCTATGGTCTCAGTGGCCCCAAGTCAAACTCTCGGGTCAACACCAAGAAACCCTCGAGGTAGTTTTCAAAAGGACCTCGACGGCCCCACGAACATAAGGACACCCCCAGTCCAGCATCCCAAGGCAGTTCAAGTCCTATGATCCCGAAGGCTCTGAGTCAAACTCCCAGGCCATCATCGAGAAACCCCCGAGGCGGTTTAAGTCCTATGGTCTCGGCGGTCCCAAGTGATTATAAGGACGCTCCCAGACCGACATCGAGAAACCCCCAGGCGATGGACGATATCAGCATTCAAGAAACACTTTAGCAAAAGCCCAAGAGATGAAGGCAAGCCCAAGTATTCCTATGAAGTCTGCACATCAAATTGCCAACTCTCCAAATATACTCAAGAGCCTGAAGATGCATCTTGTCGGATCTGAAGGCTAAAGCCAAGACATGATCACAAAAGACTAAGGCGCTACAAAAAGATAAGTTCATCATGCTTGAACAAAAAATTTCTTTCATTAATCTCATATCACTGTCATACAAAAAGACGACTCTAGTCGGATTACAAAAATGTCAAAAAAAGAAAAGAAAATAAATTCTAAGGCTCGGCGGGTCCTGACCCATCTTCAGCGTGGCCACTATCCAGATCGTCCTCCCCATCCTCAGGTTGGATGTGCTCAAGGCCGCTTATTCTGAAGATCCGGGAGATCTTCTCTTTACACTTCTCGAAGCCTTGAAAGAAGGCATCAATGGCTGCCTCACTAAACTCTGCGGCAAAGTCGGTGGAGCCTTTGTACTGCTCTATGGCCTCTTGAGCTTGGGCCTCAGTGGCAACCACGGTCTCTTGAGCTTGGGCTTCGGCGGCAGCCACCTTCTCCTTAGCCTGGACTTTGGTGGTGGTCAACTTCTCCATAGCTTCTTGGGCCTGAGCCTTGGCAATGGTCTTCTTCTCCCAAGAAGTTCGAGCATTTGACTCTGCATAAGCTTGCTTCTTTATGGCATCCTGGGCTTTGGACTCGGCCTTGTCGGCCCTCTCTTCAGCATGTTCTAACTTGAGGAGAGCATCTTCTAACCTCTCCTCAGTCGGCCTAAGCCTCATCATGGCATTTACTAGTTTGGCCTCGGTGACTCTGGCCTTGCTTTCAGCTTCCTCTGCATGGGCTTTTAAAAAGCGGTTCCCCTCCTGGGCGGCTCGAAGCTCACTGGCCGCCTTCGTCTCTCGAGCTCGCACTTCGGCCAATTCTTTGGCCAAGCTATCAGCCCGGGTCTCAACGCAGTCAGCTCATCCCGAGCGTGCCCATAGTTATTGATGGCCCCGACACAGGCTTTTCGAAGGACAAAAAGGCCGTTGGGCATCTGCATGAACCAATCAGTTAGAGCTCGGACCAAATCCTCATAGTATATCTATATCCAAATACGAAAAAGGGGATGGAACCGACGAACTTACCTGAAGGGAAACGGCGAAGAGTTGTCGAAGACGCTGGTAATTGGTCGGCGGCGAAGCTTAGCCTGAAAAGTTGAAAGGCTGGAGTGCCTCAAAACACGCTCCGCCAACGACCACAGTCCATCGCCGTCACCCAGGATGGCCGACTCCTTGGGTCACTGGTAGGGGTGTCCCTCCTTCCTTCGGCATCGGTTGGGTGGCCGGTGGGACATCCTCTTCGACTTCAACCATCGGAGGCATCCCAATCCTCACCTCGATGCGCTTCATCTCTGGTTGGTGGCGATTGGGGGCTCTTCCTTAGACGTCCCTGCCTTAGCTTCAACAGAGGAACCCTTGCTACTGGTGCTTTGCAAGGATCTCCCTTCTCGGCTTTCCACCAGGGTGGCTTTGGGAACCGTGGAAGAAGCCGTGGGGGGCTGGGATGACCTGCCATATTCTTCTCGGCGAGGCTTCTTAGGTGCTGCCCTTGCCGTATCGTCGGCGGCCTCTTTTCTCTTTCGAAGGCCTCATCAGGAAGTCGGGAGAAAACTTCATTGCTGCACAAAGAAGCAAATATTAGAGTTAAAAAAAGAAAGAGAAAGAGAAGAAGAAATGATGGCTAAGGGATGAGGCGCTCACCGGGCGTCGGTGTGGGCATTGTCGACGCTACGTCGGCTTTGCTGAGGTTATCCTTCGATAGCAATTCTCAATAGGGAGGAAGGTCAGATGACAGCAGTGAATCGAACACTTCTTGGTCTTCCTCATTTACAGTCGAATTTTTGTTAAGGTTGGTGTTGGGAATGCCCCAGCCCATCTTCACTCGTCCAAATGGACATAGAAAAATCGGATTTTCATCCCTTAATTTTGAAGGGCAGGTCAAGCTTAAGGGCTCTTTTGGGTTTGGAGGCGAAGCTCATCACTCGGCTTTGTTGGGATTGCGGAGTTTGTACAAGGCCTGGAACAAAGAAATTTGGGCAGAAAGGCCATGAAAATGAGAGTACTATAAAGGCGCAGATAATTCGAATGGAGTTCGAAGTTAACTACGCCGGGACAAGGTCATATCTATCTATGAGATTGAAGAAGAAGGGATGGAAAGGAAGATGAAGCCGCTCCTAAAAACCTCTTCATACAAGACAATTCCACCAGACTGGTTGGAGGATAACTTATCACCAGAATGGGGGGCAGAGGTATAGATGCTATTAGGAATCTCATATTGAGCCTAAGGTTCTTTATATCTTAGCAGTCATGGTGGAGGCTGTCCCCTTCGGACCTACGACTCAAAAAGGGTAGCCGAAGGAAATGTCGGATGACTAGATGATTGAGAAAAACCCTAGGTGATGGGAGGAGAAACTCTAGGTGGTGGAGGAGAAGCCCTAGGTGGCGAAGGAGAAGCCTTAGGTGGTGTTTGGGCTGCGATCGCCGTACGATCGCGGATGGAGATGCCACTAGGAGTCCGGCGCCGTGCTTGAAGGATCTCCTTCCTGGAGGGTTCGACCATGGGGCTCTTACCTTTCCTACGGGAGTTAGAATCCATGAGGGGAAAGAATAAAGAAAGTGGAAGAATCTGACCTGAAGATCAAGGGGACATAGGCAAGAGCTCGAAACTCAGAAGACGAAAAAAGCATAAGGGAGATGTGAAGACGTGAGAAGTTCGAAGGGACGGGTGAACAATCTTTATACATAATTAAAAAAAAACATCCTGCCCACTACAGTGCCATGCGAAGATTAATGTGTAGAGGTACCATCCAACTGTTCACAAACTCTTCGCCGTTTAAGATACGATGCCTCAATGACACTTGAGGGGCCGACCCGCCCAATAATGGGACACAGATAAGAACAATCCAATAATGACACTTCACCTTTTTTGTTGATCGAGAAGTATTTTCCTCAATCTCACCGCAGACTGCATCGCTCCTGGTGTCGTTCCTTAAATGATGAAGAGACTACCTTTAGGGAGCGCTTGCTCGTCTGCGCTAATTTATGACGCACAAAACCCAACAAAAGTGAGAGATTTTGCACTCCTTTCTATTGGCAAGTGCTGAGCGCGCAGCACCAAGATTCAGGAGCGGAGGGGCATATGATGTGGCTGGTAAAAGCCACGTGTAAGTTAATGACCAAAATTATCCAATGGCGGGAGTCATTTGAATGCAAACGCCCCAGCCCATAAGCAGCTTCTAGGCGGCCTCAGCTCATAAGCAGCTCCTAAGCGCCCCGGCTCCTAGGCAGCCCCAATTCATAAGCGGCTCTTGAGCGGCCCCAGTTCATAAGCGGCCACCTCTCATAAGCGGCCCTCAGCTCATAATGGCTCCTAGGCGGGCCCGGCTCCTAGGCGGTCTCAATTCATAAGCGGCCTTCAGATGACCCCAGCTCATAAGCAGCTCCTAGGCAATCCCAATTTATAAGCGACCTTGAGGTGGACGACCCCAGCTCATAAGCGGCTCCTAGATGGTTCCAGCTCATAAGCGGCTCCTAGGCGGCTCTAGTTCATAAGTGGCCTTGAGGCGGCCCCAGCTCATAAGCGGCTTTCAGCTCATAAGCGGTTCCTAGGCGGCCCCAATTCATAAGTGGCCCTGAGACGAGCTCATAAGCGACCTCCAGCTCATAAGCGGCTCCGAGGCGGCCCCAGTTCATAAGCTACCATGAGACGGTCCCAGCTCATAAGCGGTTCCTAGGCGGCCTCGGCTCAGTTCATAAGTGGCCCTGCGGCGGCTTCAGCTCATAAGCGGCTCCTAGGCGGTCCTGGTTCATAAGCGGCCCTAAGGTGGCCCCTACTTCTGGGTGGCCTCATCTCCCTTGGTCTTTAGTTTCAGTTGCAGCTTCTCGAGCAAGCCTTCACCCTGACAAGGTTGGGTCCACCAGCTACCTACAATTTACATATGTTCAATAAGATAAACCCCACTAGTTCTGACACAAGCCTAAGAAGTCATAATTCATCATGAAGCATTAATGGCTCTGATCAGATAAGCTCAAAATATCGTCATTTGCCATAAAAGTACCAATCATCCAGTTCAATGGGATAAATCGTACTGATTCTGATATTCTATTCAAAAGTTATGGCTCATCATGAGATTTCAAAGCTTTCGAAGTAAGTTACACAGATCCCAAATATCAATAAAATGGGTACGAGGGATCTCTGACCAAGGTATGAACACTTGAATTTCGGATCTTCTTCCTAACTCTCTTACTCGAGCTTCTTCAAACTCATGACTGTAATTCTGATCGCTAACTTGAGTGTTGGAGGATTCTGTCGAAATATCTAGTATCCGAGACTTCTTGCAGATCTCGGCATTAAGATGAAGCTTTTTCAGTAAATTGATGGCATGTCCATTGATGCTCAAAAATGTCAGCTCAAGATAATCAGGCATCATCAGATAGTTTGATTGTTATATATATATCCTAAGCTTACATTGAAAAACCTAGATTGTTTGGTCTTAAAGTTGTGCTTGTTATCATTATCGTGCATTCCTTTACGTTAGGTGGAGGGATAATTTTGTTTAATTTTTTTTTTATATAATGCAGGGAAGTTGTTGGAACTTGGGTGGCAGATGCTGGGGGCTTTTGGTCGGCGGGCTTGCCTCACCAGTTGCAATAGATAAGAGGTGCCGTCTCAAATTAAAGGTAATTCAAATGGAAAAGAAAGGTTTAGCCCCTACCAGATTCTTAAAAAGTAATAACACCGGGGAGGGTTGAAAATGAGTGTTGTATGTTAAATACTGGAGAGCATAGGTGTCCATGCGCGTATAGAAATGTTTTTGCTTATCAGTGACTTATCTGTTGGATTTCAGGAAACATGTATTTGGAATATTAGAAAAACGTGGGTGGGGCACCATAAATCGTTTGATCGACGTAATGAGAGGGAATTCGGTGTAATTTAAATTAATAATCAATTAAATTATTAATATTTTTCTTAAAATATTTAGTTAAATTTTTTAAAAAAATTAAAAAAAAATTAAATGCCCACACATCTATAAAAAGATAAATTAGATAATTAATCTTTTAACAAATTAAATAGAAATAATAAAAGAAAAAAATTAAGATATATTTTTTCCTCATCAACTTACATAGGCTACGGCCGTTGATGGAATTGTCTTTAAGGGCACTTGAATGTTCTTCTTTGTTATTTAAATAATAATAATAATAATAAATGTTTAAGCTTTATTGTTTGGCTTGTGCTTCTATCAGGGATTTTCTTAGGATTTACATATTTCAGCCCTAGCAGTCGTTGGATATAGCTTGGATTTGGCATCTTTCTATTCATTTTAGGGTCCGTCTATTTATTTGGAAGCTTGCCCAGAATTATCTTTCTACCTGCTTAATGCTCTCGGGATGGGGATTGGGAATCCAACATACGTGCCCGCTATATGGTAGTGAGAACGAGACAGTTGATCATGCTATATCCTCCTGTTCCAGAGCTAGACATATCTGGTAGAATTCTGGTGACCGACCATGGGATGACAGTGCTGCTTCTCAGTGTATATCCTTTTTGGGCATGATTAGGCAGGATATGGGGAGAGGTATCATTCAGAGAGGTACGACGAGGGCCTATATTGCTTATCAAGTCTTGTTATCCCAGAATTGGCTTGTGTTTACTGATGCGTCTACCCCTTTTCATAGGGTTGTCAGGACAGTTTCCTTTTTATCAGCTGAATATATTCTTCATTGTGCTGTTCTTGATTTTGATAACCCTGGCCTCTGGAGCTTCTATGCTATCTCGGTAGCGCACCGGTGTACGGTCTTTATATATTGGGAGCCTCCTTTAGGGCCTGTCAAAATCAATTTTGATGGAAGTGTTCGTGGGAGATCTGCAGGTTCAGCTTTCGCGATTCAAGGGTCGGATGGTGAGATGCTGGCTGCTGGTGGATTCGGCCTTCTTGATTTTTCGGTGCCGCTAGCTGAGTTGTATGCTGCTTAGGCTGGTATTTTCTGCGCTATTCGCTGTCTGGATGCCCGAAGCCTTATTATTGCGGGGGACGCTATGACTGTGATTCGTTGGCTCCGTCAGAACCACAATGATTATCTGTCCATCAACCCCTTGATGTACGACATTCGTTCTCTTCTTTGGGATGCTTTTTGGGCTCAGATTCGGCACATCTATAGGGAAGCCAATTCAGCGGCGGACTGGATCGCCTCAAGGGTGGCCCATCATTCAGGCTTTTGAAGCTGGAAAGTGGAAGATTCTTGTCCTTTTGTTTTAACCTAAATTTTGTACTATGATATATCGGGTTTGACTCACCCTAAAATGGTGTGATCATTCGTTTGTAACAAAAATAAAAGCTTGTATATGTCTTCGCTTGAAAAAAGTTTTTGATGATTGATTTCAACATTATGTTTTTGTGAATCTTTTAATTTTAAACATTAAGTTCAATTAGGCCTATAATATGCTTATAAAAGAATTAGAAGGCATACATTTAGAAGAGTGGACAAATTTTTTTAGCAATGAAATAAAGTTTAATTGAAACACTTTCAAATTTAAATGCTAGAATTTCTTTAACTTCTGATATTTAGTTGGCATAATTGTTTTATTGCTATTACTACTCATTATATTGATAATGATTAGTAATTAAATAAATAAATTTTATTTTTTTTCGTGCTTTTGATATTTTGCAACAATAAATTTCAAATGCTATTTATCAAACTACATGTTTATATAATATTAATAATAAAATAATATTTATTACTTTTGATAATGTATTTAATAATAATTTTGCTGTTGCATTATTATATGACTCTTTGCATTTCATTTTAAATGGATAATTATTTTATATTAGATGTGCATATCATATATTAAATCTTTCTGTTCAATCTGGCATGGACATAATCTAAGAGGTTATTTTAAAAATTAGAAATGCAGTTTCTTTTATTCATGCTTCAAGAGCAAGACTTTAAGAATTTAAACAATTATGTGAAGATCATGGTAAACGTTTTAAAAAATTTAAACTTAATGTAATTACTTGTTGGAATAGTACCTATACTATGATACATGATACATATCTATATAAGAATTTATTAAGTGCTTATATTAATGATCGTGGATTAGGATTTACTGAAACTGATTGGAATCAAGGTAAAATTTTAGAAGATTTTTTGGTTACTTTTTATAATGCTACAAATGTTCTTTCTAGTATTTATTATCCAACTTCTTGTTATTTTTACAAAAGCATACGTAATTAGTAAAAAATTTAAAGAATATAGAAATGATGATGTTTTAATGTCTATTATACATCATATGAAATTAAATAGAATGAATATTAGAATAGGATATGTCCTTTGCATAACTTAGCCGCTGTTTTTGATCTAGAGTTAAATTAAATGGTATAAATATTTTAATTGATGAATATTATGAAACATGAATCAAAATCCTGAACCTGCTAAAGATGAGGTAACACAACTTTTTAATGATATTTATGTTTTATATGGTGATAAAATTTATGAATCTAGAATACCTGCTCAAAGCTCTGCTTCTTCTTCTAAATCTCGTTCGTCATCTATTTTTTCATTCATTAGAAGGCATACATGCTTCATCATCTTCTTCATCTTAAGTAATGAATTATAATTTTATTTACGAAATGATCTTGATTCTGCATATGATGAAGATCAAATAGAGAGTTTAGATGTATTAGCTTGGTGGAAGCATGTTAGAAATTAATATCTTGTTATATTTGCCATTGCATGGGACATTTTAGCTGTGCAGACGTCCACAATAGCATTGAAATCCGTTTTCAGTGTAGGTCGGCGTGTTTTGGACGAAAAGAAAAGTAGGATGACTTGCGAGACTGTTGAGATGCTTCTTTGTTTCAAAGATTGGTTAAATGCTGAACGAGACTTTAAGATAAAGGTGGATATGACTTAACCAGCGAAGATGATGATGACACTACTGATGAGTGAGTCATCTCTATTTTATAATTGTATATTTTTATTTTTTTAATTGTTAAAGTGAGTCATCTCTTTTTTTTTTCTTCTTTCTTATTATATTCCGAAGGTTAGGCCTAACCCCTTTCTTTATGTATCATTTTGATTTTAAATTAATAAACTGGTAGGGGTCTATGCCAAACCCTCCACCATTAAGGTGGCTTTATATTAATATTTTTTTATTTTAATAATTTTTTAATTTATTAAAAATATTTTTTATAAAAAAATATTAAAAAAATATTATGGGCTGTGCTAGGCCATGTGGGCCGACACGGCTCAGATCCATATGGCCACATTTTTTGAGCTCGGTATGCATGATTTAATAGAAAACTGGCCTGTGTTAGCCCATGGATGGCATAGTCCGATGCTCAACTCTAATTTGTGGTATGCAAAAAAAAAAAAATTACATGTATGAGTATGTTATACACCAATCATCTAGGATGGTGCGCGAGTTGCATCGCTTTTGATGGACAAAGATTTCTCTGCCATCTCTCATGCGGCAGTGAAAAAGGGGCGTAGGATTTCAAAATGTTGTACTTTTTGGAATTGGTGCCACCGTTGGATCTCTGAATCACCTCCTCGGGAGCCATTCATCTTCTTTGGCCATGTGAGGGTCACATTGCTGCCCGCATGACCCCACCTCTACGCTGACAATCTCTTTGAAGATAAAAAGACGAATGATGCAATACGTTAGACGATCGGTAATTTTTTTTTTTATTGTATAAACGGATGATTTACTATGAATTAATTTAGATAAATTATAATACAATATTTGTTTAACTATAAAAAAAAAAAATAGAGATCCTTTATTTTTAAATCTAAAAATTTATTGATGGGTCACAGACGTCATCATTCAGTCTGTTAGAATTAACTTTACGATAGATATGACGGATCTGAACACTATAAATATTTCGAAGGCTAGACTATATGTCGAGAAGTAGTGGTATATCGAAAAGTAGTGGATTTGGATCTTGATAGCAGCTATTCTTTAAAAGTCATGGAATAACAGTAAAAGAGTTTTCCTTGATAAGGAGGCTATAAACATGCAGAATCCAAATAGCATAGGAAATACCGATTTAAGCAGCATAAAGCTTAGCCAAAGAGGTCAATTTTACTGTAGCAAAGCTTCATTAAACCTACGAATAACAAAAACTGAACCGATAACCTTCTCAAATATTTTATTAAATTAATTTTAATAAATTTAAAAAAAAATTAAAAAAAAAATGAAGATCGTATGCTCCTCTGCGGAAGATGCAGAGAATTTTCAATGATCAAATCTGTCAATCATAGGAGCATTGTGATCGGCAGACCTTCCGCTAGCTTTGGCTACCGCTTGTGGAAGAGGTCTCTTTACATCAACATTTAATTCCGGTCCTTTGATTCCGTTCGCCCCGGGTCCTCGTCAAATTTTTATTTTTAATTGCAGTCTAAATCCGGAAAGGTTGAACGTACTATCTTCTATTATTATAATGAGAACTTGCGATTGTTGTAATAAATCAAAGGCCTCACCCGTAAGGTTCTGGCATCCAAATCAAAATCGTGAATTGGGATGATTTTTGGACTCTTCGTCACCAATACCTTGATCGGCTCTCAATGATGTAAACACGAAAAAACGCTGGATGTAATAAGTACACGTAAGCTGATTAATTTGCATCAGACTTGATCATAATGCCGTATTTGAAGTGAAATATGTCTTTAACTTTGAATCATACAAAGTAATTTGCTGATCCAATCTAACATCAAACCGTGTAGTTTGAAAATATGTAAAGAAAAAAAAAAAGTCAAATATTTTAGTTCGTCCTGCCGGCAAACCCTTGACTATTATGCCTCATTTATGAATAATACTTCAATCTTTTTTTTATTTTTACCTTCGTTAATCTATGAGCATGCAACATGATTTCATTGGTGGAATATGAAATTATGAGATTTTTCTTTGTTAAACAAAATAAAAATTAAAAATGTGATCAGAAGTTAAACCAACCCACATAGAAAAAATTTACTGTAATATTGCAAAAATGACATAAATTTAGCATTTTTTTTTTAAACACAAATGTGTTGTTAAATGAAATTGTGGACATGATGGAGAGATCGCTCAATCAAAATTTTAAAGGAGACCTAAGCTGATCCAATGTTTGGCTGGTTTCGATTCAGATTACACTCTACAACAATAAGCCATCAATCTTATATTTTTGATTTGATTTAGTCTAACCTTCAAAGAATCAATCTTGGATCATCATCAATTTTGCAATAATACGAAGATGAACATAAATCATCATATCATTAATTGGGCATAATCTTATCAGCTTCACCGAACAGAGAAGGAATATACAAAAAAAAAAAAAAAAAAAACAAAACAAAACAAAACAAAGCAAAGAGTGCGATCTATAATAATACCTTGCGTTTTCGTAGGCGACTCGGTTCCATTCGGCGGAATCACCTCACATACTTCCACGTAGCAGGAAGGCTCTCCACCTCCTCCTTCCCGTGAACCCGGGCAATAAGCACCAGTCCCAGCCCTGCTTGCAAGAAGAAATAAACCAAAACCGCTCCCAGAGAGCGTGCCCGCCGTTTCCCCTGCTGACCCACAGGACGAAGAACGGAGAAGGATCCAGGACCAGCAACGTACTCTCCACCCAAGGCCGCAAAAATAAAAAAAATAATAAAAAAAACACCCCACTCCCTCTAACCTAACCTAAACCCCTGTAAATAAATTACCATCCCTCCCGATAACGCTCGCCAAAGCCACAAGGCAAATCTTGTCCCAAAGCTCTCGCCTTTGCTCCCTCAGATGGACACCTCGATCGGAACAGTGGACGGGGCTGCCAAGCCCGTGTGCAACGACGTAGGCTCCCTCCCCACCGCCGCCTGCCAACCCATCAGCCCCGCCGCCGTCCCCATCTGCGCCGCCGAGGCCACACTCGGCCGCCACCTCGCGCGCCGCCTCGTACAGGTGGGCGCCAACGACGTCTTCTCCGTCCCCGGCGACTTCAACCTCACCCTCCTCGACCACCTCCTCGCCGAGCCCGGCCTCAACCTTGTCGGGTGCTGCAACGAGCTCAACGCCGGCTACGCCGCCGACGGCTACGCCCGCTCCCGCGGCGTTGGCGCCTGCGTCGTCACCTTCACCGTCGGCGGTCTCAGCGTCCTCAACGCCATTGCCGGTGCCTACAGCGAGAACCTCCCCGTTATTTGCATCGTCGGCGGCCCCAACTCCAACGACTATGGCACCAACCGCATCCTTCATCACACCATCGGCCTCCCCGACTTCTCCCAGGAGCTCCGCTGCTTCCAGACCGTCACCTGCTACCAGGTACAGAACCAATTCCGCGTTCCCATCTCTCGATTTGAGTTCTTTTCTCGCGTAAAGGTGGAACCTTGGCTCCCTTTCTCGCTTAAAGATTGAATCTTGAGGCTCTTCTATATGCCTTCACAGGCGGTGGTGAATAACCTGGAAGATGCTCACGAGCTGATCGACACTGCGATCTCCACTGCTATAAAGGAGAGCAAGCCCGTCTATATCAGCATCGGTTGCAATCTGCCGGCTATTCCTCATCCCACCTTCAGCCGGGAGCCCGTTCCGTTCTTCCTCTCCCCCAGGTACGGAGTGAAACGCCCTCCTTTGTTTGTCCTCAGTTTCTTTATGATGTCTGGAATAATCTAATCATCGTTTCTTTAATTAAATCTTAGTGCGTGATGATACTCTACAATTAACTACTGTTTTATTGCTTATATGATCGGTAAGTTTTTTGATTACTGGAATCCGTAGAGCGAGCGAACGGATCATTGGTCTTCCTTCTATATATTACGTTCTGAGATTTCATCACCACTAAAAATATCGTTTCTTTTGGGTGAATTTAATCGAGTTGTTCGATGAAATATGTGTACTTTTTAGTGATCATCTATCTATGCTTGTTATTTGTTGGGTAATGGGCCAAAATAGGTCATGAAAACCCTAATGGGCCTTGAAAGCCCATTAACCCCTTATGTATGTGAATGAGAAATTGCGGGGACATTTAGTCCCACATCGAAAAGAACAAGGAAGGAAGGTTCACTTATATGGAAACCTCCTCCTTAAGCTTGTGTTCCTTCGGCTCACATAGAAGGAGAGCTTGGGGTGATGCGAAGCATCACCCTCGCGCACGCGCACGCGCACGCGCACGCGCACGCGCGCGCGCGCGCGTGTGCGAAGGGCGCAATGGGCGCTTGTAGGCGCACTTCGCACGTACGCATCGTCGCGAGGAGCTTGAGGGGCTTTAATCTTTTTGATGATGAAGATCAGACGGTAGAAACTGATCAGGATTGAGATGAGGGGCTGAGATCAAACGATGACTTGATTGATCACAACCATTGGTGATCGCTGATCAGGATTGATCATGACCGTTGATGATTTGACCGTTGAAAGGTTGACTGGAGCTTGAGGGGCTTTAATCTTTTTGATGATGAAGATCAGACGGTAGAAACTGATCAGGATTGAGATGAGGGGCTGAGATCAAACGATGACTTGGATTGATCACAACCATTGGTGATCGCTGATCAGGATTGATCATGACCGTTGATGATTTGACCGTTGAAAGGTTGACCAGTCAATTGGTCAAGGTTGACCAGTCAACGTTTGACCAGTCAACGTTTGACCGGTCAACGGTTGACCATCAGGACCGTTGATAAGGTGTCCCTTCGATCAAATGATAAGTCAATCGAACCGTTGATGATAAGGCGTCCCTTCAATCAAACGGTTGTAGATAAGTCATGTCAAAAGACTTATTGATAACGTGATATCAGATCACAATTGTGAAAAGACTTATCTGATAACGTGATCATCAGATCACAATTATGAAAGGGCTTATCTGATCTTCAGATCTTCAGATCACAGCCTGAAAAGGCTTATCTGATAACATGATCTGAAAATCACGAAGTGAATGGGCTTATCAAACATCCTTTGATCAAAAGAATTCGAATTAATTTAATTCGTAAGGTTGCTTCCAAGGGGCATAAGGTTGCTTCCAAGAGGCATAAGGTTGCTTCCAAAGGGCATCTAAAAACCTATAAATAGGACCCTAGACCTAAGCATTTCATTCATCCCAAGCCATTCCGAATTGAGTTCAATTTGAATCAATTCTTGTTTTTCTTCTCTCTTAGGCATTTGCATACTTTCCTAAGGATAGTATAGCAATAGTGCATTGAAAAGAGAGTTGCATTCTTGGTTCGATTATTTTGGTGAATTGTAGTGCTGCTTTCATCAAAAGGAGACTGTTGTATCCTGGGAGACAATCGTCATACTGACCGTGAGCACCATTGCGGGACGAAATTGTCTTAAGGACATAGAGTATAACTCTAGCCTCAGTCTGATTCAAGTAGGTAGCCACCATCTGCCAGACATACACAGCCAACAATCTTAAGACAATTTCCGTCCTCCAGAAGTGCTGCTGCAGATGGCTACCATGCATACATCCGTTCAAGCCGAGAAGCCGGAGAAGTTTACCGGCACTGACTTCAAGAGGTGGCAACAGAAGATGCTGTTCTACCTCACAACTCTGAATCTAGTCAGAGTATTGAATGAAGATCCGCCTGTCCTGAAGGAAGGGGAGACCGACAAGCAAGTCATTGCTGCGGTAGAGGCATGGAAGCACTCAGACTTCCTTTGCAAGAATTATATACTCAATGGTCTGGACAATACCCTGTACAATGTGTACAGTAGTATTGCTACTGCCAAGGAGTTATGGGCATCCCTAGATAAAAAGTACAAAATAGAGGATGCTGGACACAAGAAATTTGTGGTTGGAAGGTTCCTAGACTACAAAATGGTCGACCACAAAACAGTTATGGAGCAAGTTCCAAGAGCTCCAGATCATCCTGCATGAGATACATGCAGAGAGAATGTCTCTTAGCGAGTCATTTCAGGTAGCAGCTATCATAGAGAAGCTACCACCATTATGGAAGGACTTCAAGAACTACCTGAAGCACAAGCGGAAGGAGATGGGACTTGAAGACCTAATTGTCCGCCTAAGGATCGAGGAGGATAATAAGAGCCAAGAAAAGAAGGCAGGAGGACAACCTGCTGAGCCAAGGGCCAACCTCATAGAAGGGAAGAAGAAACGCAAGTTTCCAGGCGAAGGCTTTAAACAGAAGAAGGGCAATCCAAAGAAATATAAATTCAAGGGAAAGTGCTTTGTTTGTGGTAAGCAAGGACACAAATCCAAGGACTGCCGTTTCAAGGATAAAGAAAAGAAAGAGGTCAACATGACTGAATCCCTATCCAAAGAGATATCCGAGATGATGCTGTCAGCAGTTGTATTTGAAGCAAACATGGTTGACAAAGCAAATGAGTGGTACATAGACACTGGAGCTACCAGACATGTCTGCTCTGATAAGAGTATGTTCTCATCATATACTCCTATCAATGGCAGAAATCTGTTCATGGGTAACTCCGCGACATCCAAGATAGAAGGAATTGGCCGCATTGTTATGAAAATGACATCTGGCAAGGAGCTTCTACTGAATGATGTGCTACATGTCCCTGACATCCGGAAGAATCTCATATCAGGCTCCCTCCTAAGCAAACATGGCTTTAGGATGGTTTTTGAGTCTGATAAATTTGTACTCACAAAGGGGGGTATATTTATAGGAAGGGGTTACTTGAATAATGGTTTATTCAAGGTCAATGTAATGACTGTACAGAAACCTTGAAATGAATAAAGCATCTTCTTCTGCTTATATGGTTGACTCTTCTTGTCTATGGCATGATAGATTAGGACATGTAAATTTTAATTCATTACGAAAATTAATGAAATTAGAATTATTACCTAATCATGAAATCGATCCACATTACAAGTGTGAAGTGTGTGTTGAAGCTAAGTTAGCAAAAACACCATTTCCATCAGTTGAAAGAAATACTGAACCTCTTGACTTAATTCACAGTGATCTATGTGATTTAAAGTCAATTCAAACTAGAGGAGGTAAAAAGTATTTTAACATTTATAGATGATTCAACAAGATACTGCTATGTGTATCTACTAAAGTCTAAAGATGAGGCTTTAGAAGTGTTTAAATGTTATAAGAATGAAGTTGAAAATCAACTTGGAAAAAGGATTAAGGCCATAAGGAGTGATAGAGGTGGTGAATACGATGCACCTTTTGACAAATTCTGTCAGGAGCATGGCATTATTCATCAAACTACTGCTCCTTACTCACCTCAATCTAATGGAATTGCGGAACGTAAAACCGCACATTAAAAGAAATGATGAATGCTATGTTAATAAATTCTGGTACACCGCAGAATTTATGGGGAGAAGCAATTCTCTCAGCAAATCATATTCTTAACAAGATACCTCTTAAGAAGAAGGATGTTACACCATATGAGTTATGGAAAGGAAAGAAGCCTTCCTACAATTACTTAAGAGTGTGGGGGTGTCTAGCTAAAGTAGCTATTCCGGACCCCAAAAAGGTCAAGATAGGACCTAAAACTGTTGATTGTATATTTATCGGCTATGCACATAATAGTAGTGCATATCGCTTTCTAGTACATAAATCAGATATATCTGATATACAGATAATACAATCATGGAATCAAGGAATGCAACATTCTTTGAAGATATATTTCCAAGCAAAAGGAAATTAGAAATAAGTTCAAATAAAAGAACTTATGATAATACTGCTAGTAGTAGTCATCAGGATGAATATCCTGAAGATGAACCTAGACGCAGTAAGAGACCAAGAATAGCAAAGTCTTTTGGTCCTGATTATGTAACTTATATGTTACAAGATGAACCTCAGACAATT